>BSAI01000109.1:569387-618358 GCA_036245035.1 Adrianichthys oophorus | reverse complement strand
ACGGGAGCCAACGACGGGAGCCAACGACGGGAGCCAACGACGGCAGCCAACGACGGCTGCCAACAATGGGAGTCAACGACAGGACAATTAAATCTAAGACACAAAAAATTAAAAAATGTTGAAAATTGACCTGTGGAAACTACAGTCTAAATTTAACTGTCATCAAACAATTAAAACAACAAGGATGCAAAAGAATACATACAAGAATAGAATACAAGAATGTCAAAGTCAAGACAAACAGTCAAAACAAGTCTTGATAAAAATGATGGCCTCTATAAAAGATACCAACACATAAAACAAAGGCTTTTTTTGACTAATAACACTAGTGTAGTCAAACTTTAAATGGGTCAATCAGTTTGTTTGACAGGTGAAAATAATTACTGTACAATGTGTGTACCAAACTCAACATGGACCGTATAAAGACAAAGAGTTTTCTCAGGAGATTAGAAAGGAAATCACATACAAGAATGTCAGTCAAGACAATAAGACCACCACTGTACAGCTTGACAGCACAGACTATACAGAGGTTAAATGTCAATGAGAATGAATCCGTCTTCCTAGATGAGAGGTGATCAAAAACCCAAGAGACGTACTGTAAGAATGATAACCTTAGAGCCCAGAACAACCTTCAAAGACATTCATACGAAGAAGCCAGAAAACTTCTTAAAGAATGCTCTTTGAACAAAACTGGAGCTTTTTGACAAGACACATCAGCTCCATGTACACAGATGCAGAAATGAAGCCCACCATGAAAGAAAGCGGTCACTACTGTGAAACATGAAGGAGGATTGGTTAACTTCTGGAGCTGCACGATACAATGACACATCAAACTATGAAGGCATTCTGGAGTGAACTGTTCTGGCTAAAGACAGAAAGATTGGTCTGAGTCACAGGCCATGGGTCTTCCAACAGAACAGTGATCGAAAACACAAACAACTGCAAAAAATCCAGAAATGGTAAAATATTGAACTATTCTGAAGTGATTTTTAATGAGCCTTGATATAAATCCAGTTGAACACCGATAGATGGAACTGCAACATGTCTTCAACCCTGAGGCATTGGAGCGATCTCTTCACAAGGAGAGGCTACAACATTTTTTTTTTTGCTAAATAACAGTTCAACAGCAATGTTTAGTTTGCGTTTCTTGGGGTTTTTTTTATATTTTATTTTTGGCGATTTTGAATTATTTTTAGAGACCATTCTGAGTTAAATTTCACAGATTTAGTGCATTCGTAATAAATCATGAATAAAATTGTATAGTAGTGTGTACATCTTTCAAGACCATAGCAAAAGGAAGAAAATTCTTTCTGTTTTCTGGTGGCTGGCTGCTGTTGAGGTTAACTGTTGCCTCACTGAGCCTTCACCCCATGTTAACTGGGACAGAAAACTACGACCCTTGTGAACCTGCAAAGGACCAAACAGGTGTTGAAAGTCAATGAATGTCTGGAGATAAAGTAAGAATGCAGAAAAGATGGCTTTTCTATTACCTGTTGTTGAATGCATTTCTTTCATGACAAAACAGTTATAACCAGCTTTTTCCCAAACCACACCTAATACATGATACCCTGCTTTAATCGTGGTTTGAGGATAAAAAATGTGTTTGTTTCTGGTGTGTGCTCCAAAGCAGCCTCATGTTGTTCAGACACAACAGCAAAGATCCATTCTGCAACCACCTCCCTTTTTCATTTTTGAATCAAACCCAGCTGCGTCCACAAAACATACGCATGTTTTCCCATTCAATTCATTCCAATATGGTTGTAATATTCTCTATAAATGAAGACGAATCTTTTTTTCTCTGAGTTGCAGGTGAACTAATGAAGTTGAAATAATGAACTGCTGTTTTGCACACACTTCTGCAGTGCAGAACTGCTTCCACAGAGTCATCTTTATTGCATTACAGTGTCAGTAGTGAGCAGGGGGTGCATACTTCACCGTCAAGTCATGTCTGATCCTTTCTGAATTACACTTCAACAACAGTATGAACTGAGGAATCTGTTGCATCAGCAGCTAAGAAGCTAGCATGGTCTTTTTTTTCCAAAAAGTGGAAATGACAAAGCAAACAAAAACAACATCACTTTTTCTGTAATACTATTGTACTAAACCAGGTGTGTTCAGTCAATCAGGATGTGGAAGCACTTCAGTCAGCCAATCAGCACAAAGATGGTCAAGGAGAGTAGGAAACCAGGCAGGATTGTGGCTCTTGAGAACCAGGGTTGGCCAGCCCTGGCATTAGATGCTTTAAAGGAAAGACTCAAGATTCATCTTTGTTTTTAGCTAATTTTATTATTTTTATTGGTTTTTCATTTACTTTATTATCTTATCCGATTTTCATTTGATTATTGAAAACTTACATTAATATTCCTGATTTTAATTTTTTATTGTGTAATTATTCGTTGCTTGAATCATTATGTTAACTTTTTAAGAACATTTAATGTTTATTTTACTGTAATTTTTATTTGCATTTTAAGTTCTTCCTCAGTTGGGTCCCCTCCCCCCCCTCTGGGGGGAGCTCTGTATGGTGACCTGCATTGCTGCTTTGCTGTGGTGAAGCTAGGGCCCTACTGTGATGCTGCAATTGGCTGGTTATGTGGCTACCCACAGAAAGGGACGTCTCATTTATTGGCATTTCACAAACAAACTTGTTCTGTACTTAGCCAGTTTCCCAATGTTTATCTGCATCATTTAGGGGGGTGGGAGGTGTGAGAGGGGGTTGAAGGTTGTGTGTGGGATGGGGAAAGAGGCAAATTTTTTTGGTACTTCTTTTATCTTATTTTTTTGTGCACAGCACTTTGTATTACATTATGTATGAAAAATGCTGTATAAATACTGATTGATTGGTAAAGAAAATTAAGATTAAAATTACATTTCTTACTTGTTCTTTTTTCAAACTGTTGTGGGATCGGAGCAGAAAAAAAAAAGCCCTTTTGAAAAGACCGTGTTTGTGAAGCAGAAAATACGCTGGGCGGGGAATGAGCTCCCTGCTCCACTCTATTCTAAAGCTTCCACTTTCAGATAAATCGATCCCTTAACATCTCAGTTTTCCTCGTCTGGATAGCCCCAATATTGCTTGCTGTTTTTGTTGCACCAGTAATGTTAGGTTGGGGAAAGGGATATTCAGTTGAATATTACAAAAAAGTCACATTTGGTCTTCGGTGGGAGCAGGGCTGTTTCTAGCTTTGTGAGGGCCCCAGGCTAGATGCTATTAAGGCCTCCATTTGGTAACCATAATGAAGAAATTCTTAACCCTTTTGATCATCTAAAATGGCAGAATGTAAGACACTTTATGAGCCAAACACACTCATTTTAAATTCAACCACTCAGACAAGTAAAACTGATAATGTCAGGACTCACCCGGCTACATTCTCCTCCCACCATCAGAGGGAGCCCTCGCCCGAGTCCTGATACCCTCCAGCTACCTCACTCCATCTCCCTGCATGCACTGCATCCAGTTCCTGTCTTCCCAGTTGATCCTCCTTTCATCATCATTGTCACTGTTATAAGCTCTGCTCTGCCTTCACTGAAACGCATAGTCTTGTACTAACTTCCCCGTTGTGCAGTCTAAGCGTTCAGTCTCCTTGTTTTCCTGTGTGCTGACCCTTGTCTGTTTTCCGTGTCTCCCGCCTAGCTCCTGTGTTTTGATCCTGGACCGTTGTGACTTTGTCTTTGCCTGCTCCTCTTGTGCTTTTGCCATTAAACCCGTTGCTAATGGATTCACATGCCTCAGAGCCTTTGTTACAGATAAACACCATAATTCAAGAGAAAATCTGACTTATCTCAATAAATAGAAAAGATTTAGTATTTATTTTAGTATTTTTCTACATGATTTTACTGTACTGGTTAAAAAAGATTAATATAAATGATCCACTGCCATAATAGACTAAACTACTCCTAAAAAATACTTCCATATTATTTATTTGAACAATAAAGGGCCTATACCATGCAAACTTATCAACTTATGAAGCTTTTAAGTGTATTGTAATGTTAATTGCTTCCTATAAACAACCCCAAAGTAGTATTTTGATTCATTCCTCTGAAAACCTGCACTCTGAGCACCAGCCCCTCCCAGTCCATGAAAACGAGAGCAGGTTCTCACTAGCTGACATCACAAAGTGAGAACAGTCTCTTCCAGGAAGAGGTTGAATGCTAAGAAAATGGGGAATCCAGGTGGCCCTTTTGAAGTCAAAACAGGAACACACAGCAGAGATGCACCGAGAATTGCAGAACATGAAGAGAACAAAGGAAGGAAACAAAGGGATAATAAGGACAGAGGAACAGCACCAGTGAGTCCAGATAAGAATTTAGGACAAAAACAAAATCCAACCAATGATCTAGACTCACAGTTTCTGGGTAAAACTGCTGCAATCATCACTGACCTTAAACAAGATATCCGTCGTCTAAAAGCTGAGCTGGAAATAAAGGATGCTCTTCTTTCCGAGTTCACGGATGTCTCTTTTGCTCAGTCGAAGCGGCTAACCTCACTTAGTGCGGCTCTCCAGGACACATCTCCATGAATCTTTCGACCTGCCCCGGCTTTCTTCATCCTCAACCCCCAAACAAAGATCCCTGGATGAAGAAGTGGTTGTCCGAATACCCAGAAGGACTTTCGATGAGACTCAAAAGCCTTCCATACTGAACCTCTCTTCCGGCTCCTTCTGCAGCGGTCACAGCGGCACAAACTCCTCCGGACCTGGGTTCCATTGTCGAGTTCCCCCGCTCTTCGGAGAGACGCCACAAAGATCCCGGTGGAACACGGAAGCACCGCGGCAGGCAGTGACCCGGCTCAAGCCCCAAGGATCACAGTAAAAGCCTTGCCTGGTCCTGACCAGCGTCGCAAGCTGGAGGAGCTTCCTGCTCCCGGTCAGCAACATCTTCCTCCTGCTGAGGGACTGCGGTGCCCATGCCTCACCGCTATCACACAGACCACCGGCTGCAAGGAGAGGCTCCCGCCGTTAAGCAGGATCGCTCCGCTGTTGCATCACCTGTCGGCACTCCACCTGCTTCTGCGTGTCCTCCTCCCCTGTTTGCCCCAACAACAGCGATAATCTGGGACTTCATAATAAGGAAGGTCCACTTCTTTGATGCAGTAACACACTGTTTTCCAGGAGCCACGGCTCTGGATATCCTAGAGAAACTCCCAGAGCAGCTGTGTTCTTTCCCTTCCTCTGTCAGGAGACTGATTTTACACGTTGGTTTAATGATATGTCATGCCAAGAGTCTGAAATGACTAAAAAGGCATTTATCAAACTTTTTAATTTTCTAAACTCATGTCCATTGACTGTTTTTATTTCTGGTCCCCTCCCTGTCCCGGGCCAGGAATAGCAGGCTGCTGAGTCTGAGCTCCTGGCTCCAGTCTGTTTTCAGTCAGAACAGATTTGTTTTTATTGACAATTTTAATCTGTTCTGGAACAGAACCTCTTCTTATAAAACCGATGGAGTCCACCCCAGTCCACTGGGCAGTAATGTTCTAGCTGCCAACATCAGACTCTGCCTTTGCCCACCAAAGGAAGCTCCAAATCCCGAGGACGTAGTTTTAAAAAACAACACTCCACCACCCTCTTTTAACATGGCACTTTTTAATGTTTGATCTTTATCTAACAAGACTTTTAGTATAAATGCTTTTATTTTAGATTATAATATTGATTGTCTCTTTTTAACTGAAACATGGCTGAGCACAGATGCATCCACTGTTCTCACAGAGGCCTCCCCACCTAAGTTTTTTAGTTTTGTTTTTTCAACCAATGAGGGCAAAAAGGGTGGTGGTACTGCATCTATTACCTCCAACTCCTTTGCAATAAAGCAAATTTCCTTGGATTAATATCCCAACTTTGAACACCACGCCCTTGTTTTTAACAGCCCTCCAATTTTATGCATCGCTGTATATAGACCACCAAAAACCAAACACTGGTTTTATTGAGGAGTTTTCTGAGTTCTTAGCATCTGTCAACACTTCCTTTAACATGATTTTAATTACTGGTGATTTTAACCTGCATGTAGACAAGGAGTTGGACTATTGTACTACTCAGTTTCTGGACCTGCTCGCTTCCCTGGATTTTAAGCAACATGTCATACAGCCAACTGACAACAGGGGGCACACTTAACCTGGTCATCAGTCATGGTTTATAAGTGTGTTCACTGTTGTGGATCGGCCTGTTTCTAAACATTACTGTGTGCTTTTTAACATCACTGGTTTGATAAAGCAACAGACTTCTGTGAGAACTGTAAAGAAACTCCCGAAGTGGTCGGAAAATTTCATCATTTCGCTCTAACGCTCCAACTATCTTACCAGCCCCCTGCGATTTACTTGTGGAAAGTTTTCACAGTAAATTAAGATCCAGTCTCGATTCAGTTGCTCCACTTAAATCTAAAAAGATCAGAATCAAACCCACACCCCCTTGGAGAACTGAGGAAGTTAAAAAACCAAAGAGATAATCCAGGGCCGCTGAAAGACATTGGAGAAAGCATAAGCTCGAAATAAACTATCAGCTATACCAAAACCAATTAAAACTATGCAACCAGACTGTAAAACACACCAGGAACTCATACTCGCGAACATCATTTCTGAAAATAAAAATATTCCCAGAGTCCTCTTTACTACAATAGAATCCTTGATTAAGTCTGACGTGAATAAAACCCCAATGTCAGCTACTGATTCATTATTGTGTGAGGAATTTGCAGACCACTTCAGGAGCAAAATTGATTATCAGATCAAGCATCATAAATGAACAGAAAAGTATTTTTATTACAAATGATGGCTTGATTTTACCTGAGGAAGCACTGGACAGTTTTGACCTAGTAGAAGCTGTAACACTTGGTCAAGTTTTCTCCCAAGTCAATCCAACAACCTGGTTTTTTAGATCCAATCCCCACATTACTTTTTAAATCTTTTGAGAGAGAGATTTTAAATATCATGAACTCCTCTCTACAGACAGGAATATTTCCTACTGCCTTTAAAACTGCAGTGGTGAGACCCTTACTTAAGAAAACAAATTTAGATCCTACAGTTTTTGATAACTACAGACCAGTGTCCAATTTACCACTTTTAAGCAAGATTTGAAGAAAATTCGTTTTTTTTTTCAGCTGAATGAGTTTCTCGTACAAAACAACATCTTTGAGATAAACCAGGATTTAGAACAAACTACAGTACTGAGACAGATCTGTTAAAAATTGTTAATGACGTCAGATGTGCCTTGGATTCAGGTCAGATCTCACGTGCTGCTTTCGATACTGTTGATCACCTGATCCTGTTAAAGATTTAAAAGTCTTGATCTTTCAGGAACTGTTCTCAAGTGGTTCAAATCCTATCTCATGGAGAGAAACTTTATGGTAAACATGGACACATATTTTTCGGGGGTCCACAAAATTAAATATGGTGTGCCCTAAGGTTCCATCCTTGGCCCCTTGCTTTTTAACATCTACATGCTTCCCCTGGTGAATGTCATCAGGAGGCATAACATCAGTTTTCATAGCTATGCTGATGATACCCAGCTGTACATTGCTATGTCTCCTGATAACAAAAAGCAAATAGAAGCACTTTTTAACTGTATTTTAGACGTAAAATCATGGATGAGAAATCATTTTCTGTAGCTCAACCAGGAAAAAGTGAGAGAAACAGCTTTTGAAGCTAAAAGAACTTTCACTAAGTTATTCAAAAACAGTTAGAAACCTCAGCGTTATTTTTGACTCTAAGCTAACTTTTATCCCTCATATTAAACGTGATGAAAACTGGTTTTTACTATCTTAAAAATTTGGCTGGGGTCCTCCCAATTCTCTCTCTTGCTAATATGGAGAGGCTGATGCATGCTTTTATCACCTGTAGAACTGACTATTGTAACGCCCTGTTCGCTGGTCTTCCAAAAACTAACAAACTAACAAGAACCTTCAGCTTCTCCAGAATTCTGCTGCAAGAGTTGTCAGCAGATCAGGCAACAGGCTCACATTACTTTGATTTTAAAAACCCTGCATTGGCTGCCCATCTGCTTCAGGATTGATTTTAAAATACTTTTAATGGTTTTTAAATGTCTTAACAGTCTTGTGCCTTCTTATCTCTCTGACCTTTTAGTTAAATATGAACCCTGGCGGACCCTGAGATCCTCTGGCACTGGTCTTCTAACTATTCCAGCCATGAAAACCAAAACTCACAGAGAAGCATCTTTTCAGCATCAAGGCGCTCGTTTGTAGAACGGTCTGCCAGAGGACCTCAGAGCCGTAGAGAAGATAGATGCTTTTAAGAAAAGGCTTAAGACCCATCGTTTAAACCTGGCTTTTGGCTAATTTTACAGCTTTACTATTTATTTATTCTTGGATTTTTTTCATCTGTTTTATCATGTTTTAAGAATTTACGCTGAATTAATAATAATTTATTTTAATATTCCTTATTTCAATGTTTTATTGTTTATTCCTATGGTTACTTCTTATTCTCATTTTTTTTACTTATTTATCTATGTTATTTCCCGTGCTTACTCGTTTGGATCCTTCCCCTCTGGGTTGAATGCTGTTCAGCCGCTGTGGGGCTGGATGAGGACCTGCATCGCCACCTAGCTGTGGTGAGGTGGGTTCCCATCTATGATGCAATTGACTGGCTATGCATCTATTCACAGAGTGAGGCCCCATTATTAGCGTTTCAATTAACCGGAAGTGTCCAACACTTCCAACACTGGAAGTATCATGTGCAGGTGCACATGACACTTCCAGGAAGAGTCTGTGATGCCAGTACCGCCGCCAGGCTAACACACACTTTCTCCGCTAGCTAGCTCAGCAAAACACTTTCATTGTAAATGCACAATACCATATATCTTCCAATTGTGTTTCGTCTCCAATATCCACCAGGTGTTGGTAACAGGTGTTGGTTGCTTTGGACGCTGGTCTCCATAGTGGCCGGGCTTCTTTAAAACACCCCCGCCCCCCACCCTGGGCCATGAACAGCCGTGCAAACACTGGGAGTCTGAGGTGTTTGCGTTATGTAGCAATTGCCAAGAAACGTTCATTCGATTTAGCATTTAAACTTTGCGCAGTGCGATACGCCAAAGCACATTCTGGTGAGGAATCTGCACGAATGGCGCAAGCAGATGGGTGATATTGGAAAGACAGCTGCAGAGACTGCGGTCAAATGAGCTGCCGTTTGCTTTTAAAGGTGCGCGTGTCTCCAGAAAAATGATCGGAATGAAATCGAAGAGGATTTTTGATACAAAGATTGATGATGCTTCAAAGAGAAAAGAAATGTTCACAGCCAGTGCTAATCAGAACAGAATATAATGTTCTCATCGTTTCAATAAATCCTAAAATGTTCATTTGGTGTTGTTGTCTGCATTTTGTGACCAAATTTCACCACAAAATGAACCCATTAATATGATATAAACATGTCATGTTAGAATCTGAATGAATTGCTCTGGATCCTTTATGGATTTTATCCACTACAGCTGTCATGCCAAAGCCGTAGTTGTATCCCTTCCAGAATCTGTGTCCCTATTTTTGACAATAATTATTAACTGTCCATTGGCAAATTCTTCAACATTACAAACATTTCAAATATCACACTTCTTGTCCTAAATTAGTCAAACAAAGCTCAGTTTTTGTCACTGATGACTATCTTGGCACACCAGTGTCCAATGTCATCTGACTAGCTAGCAGGACATTAAATTGGATGGGGGTGTCTCATTCACATCTATAGTCCATATCACCAACAAATAACTTACTTTTGTCCTTTGTCCACTTTTCTAAGTCATGTTTCTTTTTCTTGCATTTTTTTCACACCAATAATGATAACTCCATGTTGGGAAAGTGTTTATTTAATCCCCTCGCTAACAGGACTAGTAGCTATCAATCATGCCGCACCTTTGGAGGCATCACCAACTATGCCACTAGCTGTGTAACAGTGCGGTTCGATGATTTAATAACGTAAAAAAAATATACATCAGCCACAGCTGATTATTGCAGTTTATATATATTCAACATTTATATCAGAGAGCAGCATGAGGGCACAGCGGTTAGAGCGCTCTTGCATAACAGCAAGGAGGCCCCAGCTCAAGTCCCAGCTGGGACCTATCTGTGTTGTGTTTGTATGTTCTCCCTATGCATGCATGAGTCTTCTCCAGGTACTCCGGCTTCCTCCCACAGTCCCAAAACATGCTTTAGGAAAATTTATATTTTGAAGTGTCCTTAGGCATGAATTTGAGTGTAAATGGGTGTGTGACAACTTGTCCACTCCAATGTAAATCATTCTTTTTGTGTTTTCAACATGTTATTGCCCTTTTTTCAGAACAGAGGACAATAATTTTCAATTAAAACTGAGTTTGTAAGTATTCCTTAATTCAAATTGTATTGGATCAGAATCCAGATGCTTCAAAAAGCTCAGGCTAATGACACAGTTACTGAAATGGGCGGGCCATAGTTTTTCTTACCACTCCGCTCTTCCGTCCCTCTTGCGCGCATTCATTTTCTTCATCTGAGCTGGCCTCTGGCTCAAAGCCATACAGCTGGATTGATCCAATATTGCTTGATATTATTTTTGCGCTGCTAATGATACATTGAGGCTATTAGGTCAAGTGTGAGCGTGCAGACAAAGTTCTCAAGATGGGGAGGGGCAAGGTTGTTCCGAGCCAACAGTCCCGCCCACAAACCTGAATTGTATTTCTAATGAGCTACTACTGCTGGACATAAAATATGCCTTAAAAAAAGACAAAGACTTTTTGATTTTGGATGAAAACTGCACAGTCATAATTAAAAGATTACTGGGAGCGATTTTAAAAGAAAGAAATCCTGCACCTGCTGCTGGCTGAACTCCAGGGACTCTTGCACGCCTTGGAACTCCTTGTGAAGGATCCAGCAGGTTTAAACTGCAATCAAGGCTGGTGAGCTTTTTATAAATCGATTCCAGGATTTCACTGATGCCGCTGCCTGGAGAAGAAGCGGCCCCGGGAGAGTCTTCAGGACGGCCGCGTTTGGAGGAAGGAGTGGTGGTGTTTGTCTTCCCCATGACGAAGGTATTATAACACTCGTCTATGAAGCTCTCCAGGTCCTCCAGGCTGTCAAAAAAAGTAATAATCTTTTTAGAGGTTTTGTGAATATTGTTATTATTATTACTTAAATATGGCGGAAAAAGGAAAGCAGACAGAAATGTTTCTTTAACTACTTTCGCGCTGCCAAGTTGTCTCACCACACTCGTCTCATCGGGTCTCGTGATACTCACAGCATCTCACATTTGGAAGCTAAAGTACTGTTATTGACCCAGTCCTGGCCCTGGATTATGTTACATACCTGGTTAAATATTTCCTGTTGTTTGTTTTATTATCTCATCTACTGTTCAAATTGATGTTTTGATATGATAAAATATAAACATTCACTTTATTTGAAAAGCATGTCTAAAGTTTTTCTAAGTGATTCACGCCGTTTTTAGGGCACTAAAAATGTATACATCCATATGTGATAACAATTAAACCAAGCATTTTAATCACTTTTCGGCCTCGGCCACAAATTTTCAATTTTGTGCATCCCTAGTTGGGGATGTTCAGGGGCTGTAGGCTAGCGGAAGAGCATGCAAACAAAGGACTCTCAGTAGTGGAGAGGGGAAGGAGGGCGGGGTCGCTCTACTCTAACAGTCCTGTCCACAACTCAGATGTGAATTTCTAATGAATTACTGCCGCTCTGCAGAAACTATGTTCTAGAAAACAACCGTTTTTTTGGCTAAAAACAGCATGATCATAATTAAAGACCACTGGAAAAGTTTTTAACAAGGTTAACATGTTTTAAACCAGTGTTTTAAACCAGTGCACTGGAGTACTGTGGTAAATTACTCTTTTTCTGATCTGAAAACATTTACCAAAATATCAGCTGTGTTCATCCAAAGCTCATCCAAGGCTCTGGTATAACACTGAGTAGTTGGGAATATGAAAGATCTTAAAATATTTTTTTACTTTGTGTTTATTTAATTTCTATTCAAGACACTGATAAAAATGACGGGACCGCAGTTTAGCCACAACCTTAGCTGATATATCTGTTTTTGCAAAGTCCAAGCCCTTAAACTGTCTCCACCAATCATGCTTGGAGGATTTATCAATACGTTCTCAATCTGACCAATCAGAAGTGGTAAAACTCCTCACTTCCTGGTGCCAACATGTCTCTCAATTACAACAACAAAATAGCTGGAGATGGTGTTTAGTGTAGCATCGTATGGGATCCAGTGTCAGACTGCATAAAAAGTGCATTAAATGATGATCCTGACACATTCTGCTGGTTATGTTTTTCACTGCCTGTTCTGTTCAGGTCTGTTGTGGTCTCTTTCTCTGCCCAGTCACCTGTGTCTCCTGCTGGAGGTGTTCACAGCTGCATCCTGTTTAGTTGATTGTGTGTTTGTCTATTTAAGTCTGTGTGTTTCAGTTCCCTGTATTGGCGTGTTTTGTGTCTTTTAGGTCTGTCTAGTTCTTCTTCAAGATTTGTGTTGGAGCACAAAGGAATTCTTAACACCTAGAGATCCCAGTGTTTGGACCAAGTCATCTTTCTAATGCAAACAGCTGCTTTCTGATAATGGCTGATTTAGAAATTAATTTTCTGACTTTAATCACTTCTGAAAAATGTAATGTTAAGTTTAAATTAGTGTTGTCAATCGATTAAAAAAAATAATCACGATTAATCACAATCATTTATTAGTTACATTTTATACAATAATATGCAGCTTTTGAACAAAAACAGGCTAGGGAGAAAATCTAAAAAATGTAAAAGCCTTGGAAATATGCATGAAGTACTAAAAATATATTGAATTTTTTTGTTTTGTTCTTGAGCAATCGACCATGCTATAAGTGGGAGGCTGGTAACATTGAGTCAGTGTGGACTGTGTTCTCCACCTCCATTGTCTCTGCTGCTGTTGTGAAATGAGCGTCCTCCATAGGGTGGCTGGGCACCCTAAGGATAGGGCGAGAAGTTCAGTCACCAGGGAGGAGCTCGTAATAGAGCCGCTGATCCTCCACATCAAGAGGAAACAGTTGAGGTGGCTCGGGCATTTGGTTTGGGTCCCTCCTGGACGGCTTCCTTGGAAGGTGTTTCAGGCATGTCCCACTGGGCGGAGGCCCGGTGAAGACCCACGCTGGAGAAACTCTTGACTGGCCTGGGAACACCTCGGGATCCCCACAGAGGAGCTGGAGGAAGAGGCCGGGGAGAGGGAAGTCTGGGCATCTTTGCTTTGAGTGCTACCCCCGCAACCTGGTCCTGGATAAGCAGAAGAGGATGGATGGATGGATAGTTGAAAATTATTATTGAAAACTTTTGCAACATTTATTACAATTTTCATCAAAAATAGCTGTAACTTTTTGTGCCTCAATTATAACAATAAAATGGGCCTGAGATCATGGAGGGACTGTCCATCTAAACAGACTATAGAGTTTTTATTTATTTATTTTACATTTTGGTTGCTGGTATGTACAGTAATTTTTGTCAAGGAAAAAGTGGTCCTTGGCTCAAAAAATATTTTTAAAAAATTGCTTTAAACTCTAAGAAAGTGTATATGGGAAGAGAAGTTAATTCCCATAATTGTCAGTGAAAAATATTAATATTTTAATAATATATATAAAAATAAAAGCCAATGTAAAGGTTTGTAAGAAAATTGAATTTTATGTTTTAACTTAAGATAAAAGGTAATTTGTTACCCTCGTAAGTTTTCCTGTTTGTGTTGTGTCTCCCTAGAGTCCCATTGAGATACATTTGTTATTTCCTCACAACATAACATCCTAATGGGAGTTTGAATGCAAAATCTTTGGAGGTCCCTTAAATGGAATTATCTCCCGATGTCATTTCTGTCCACCGTAGTGGAGCTGCAACAACCTGCCTGGCACTGCAGCACTTACATGAAATGGCGTGCGCATATGAGTGTTTGTGTGTGACGAGTTTGGGCCTGAAAAAAGCGAACATCAGTTTGCCTCTTATCTCGAGGCAGCAGTCACATCCCCCCTTGTGGTGTCTGGTTCCTTGTTTTCGTATTTCCGCTACAAGTTCCCACTTAGTCAAACTGTCCCTGGGGAAGAGAGGTCACCAGATACAAGAGGAGGAAAAGGAGGGGAAGGAGGACAGTGCAAGGAAAACAGGGGGATGAGAGGAGAAAAATTAAAAGTAAAAAAAGGATAAAAGAAAACAAAAGACAAGAGCAGTGAAGGAGTCAGTGGACAGACTCAGATGAAGGACATCATTGATGAGAGATAGGAGGGACAGAGTGATCTGAAGTGAGTGGAAACTAAAAAAGAAGAAAAGAAAAGGGAGGTAAAAGCAGTAAATGGAGACAAGAATGTGTGCTAGTGGGGGGTGGGGTGGATCAGTTCCAGAATAAGTTTGGCTGTTTATAATTGAATCCCCTCAGGAAGGGTTGAAATCTGGTGAGAACTGACTACTGTGGAAACCTTGGATGGCCTCCATGTGCAGTCTCACACACAAACACACACACTGTAAAGCACCAGGATGCTGGATGTGGAAGACTGAAAGGCAGCAGCTTTGCCACCTGCTCGATATCCATCCTGACATCTGAGAAATTGAGAAGAAAATCTTCATTGACACTTTTGTCAAAGCATAAAGTTTCTGAAAAAAAACTGGATCTGGGTCTGTCAGGATGCTAATGATGAGTAATGATAACTGAGAACGGATGTTAACATCCGCTGCTAAGCTCTATTGAACTCCTTCTTCATTTAAAATAGGAAGATTTCTATTTCCACCACAATCAGATCTCCTGACGTCCCAGAACTTGCATGCAATTAATTCTGCTTTGATGTGTTGCTCTTTGTCAGATTTTTTCTTAGAAGATTCATGTCTGTATTTTCTCACAGACAACTCCCCCATGGTCTGAGGAACTCCCCCAGAAATAAACAAGAACTTAGAAAACGTGACCAGGCAAGAGTGCAAGATCATGCCAGATGTCAGCTTGTTTTTTTTCCCTCTTGTCTTTTCCAGGCCAGTCTGACTTTCTTTTCAAACTCACATAATTATTAAATCACTATTCCAATGCTGTCTACCTCCCTGCTGCTCATCTCTTACTGTTTTTTTCTCTTCAATACATTTTCTTCTTCTTTTATTTGAGCCCCTCATTTACTCGTTGGAATAACACCCTGAGCATTTTTAATTTCAGCTTTTTAAAATCAAATCTATTTCTTCTGTAATTTTCACATTTCTTCGTACCATACCCATATTGAATGGATGAAGGGAGGAGGCAGATGGATGAAAGTTTAAAGGTGAGTGTGGAGGACTCCACTCACATCTGGAGAGTAGGATCTTCTCTCTGTTCCTACGAAGACCAAAAGATTCTAAAATGCTGGACACACAAGCACATCAAGAAACAGTACCATGATTAACGTTGACTCATGAAGCTGCGTGCTGGCAATGTGGCTCTCTGTAGACTTGCTAACAGAGCAAATTTAAGCCTGACCCTTGGTAGGAAATTATCTTCTGAATTCACTGACATAGTTTGAAACCGTTTGCTGGAGACAAATCAAGCACAGGTCAGGGAGAAGAGGAAAAGAACTCTAATATGTCTATATCTATATTTTATCTATTTATTTTCTACCATATCAGAGACTGCTGGGTGAAAGAGGGAGGTCTCAATCCAAACCGGTAGACTAAAAGCCTGGAAACCTGATGTGTGATGGAAGCTATCAAAGCATTGATTATTAACAGAAAATCCGTATTATATTGACTAGAGGTCTGCAAAAGGGGGTGATGGACAACGTTATAACCATGAGAATAGTTGGTTTTGACCGATTCTATACTCGTAAAAAATTGAATAAAGAGAGTGTCGAAAATCAGAACACAAATGGTGAAAGACTAAACTGCAGGTTGATTACGACATCTATAAAGAGAAACTTCACTTTTATAATTTACAACTGAGCAATGCAGGGAAGTCTTATTTCTCTGACATCATTACCAAAAACTCTCACAATTCTCGGGCCTTATTCGCTACAGTCGACAGGCTGACAAACCCCCTGTGTCAGTGGCACCAGAACTTTACTCCACTTTAGCTTTTAATGAGTTTACTAAATTCTTTACAGAGAAAATCAAAAACGTTAGGCAAACTGTTGTTTCATCATCTACAAGTCCAGAATATGAACTTTATTCACTGGAAACCAATCTAAACCCCACGGCTCAGTTTCAACTCATAAACAGTAGAGATCTGGAGGATATTCTAAGTCAACTGAACTCTTCCTCCTGCTGTCTGGATATTCTACCCACAAGTTTTTTCAAACAAGTTTCAAAGATCCTGGAGTCGGTCCTGCTCCAGATTGTGAACTTGTCTTTAACATCTGGTGTTTTCCCAGAACCACTGAAAACAGCTGGAATCAAACCCCTCCTAAAAAGAACAGTTTGGATAAGACACAAATGAACAACTACAGGCCGATATGAAATTTGTTATTTTTAGGCAGCCGGTTGAGTCGGCTCTGACCAAAGTGACTAATGATATACATTTGAATACAGACAGTGAAAATATGTCAGTGCTAGTTTTATTGGATCTCAGTGCTGCATTTGACACAGTCGACCACACTATATTACTCAAACGACTGGAAAACTGGGTGGGTCTCACTGGGCAACTACTAAACTGGTTCAAAACGTACTTGGAAAACAGGAAATATTTTGTGTCAGTTGGTAGCTTCACATCAGAGCCAATTACATGTGGAGTTCCCCAAGGCCTGGGGCCACTTCTATTTAATATCTACATGCTCCCACTGGTCCAGGTTATAAAGAACAACAACATTAGTTACCATAGGTATGCAGATGACACACAGATATATATTACAATGACACCAGGAGACTGAGGCCCTGTACAGGCTCTTGGTAAATGCATTGAGGACATTAATGACTGGATGTGTCACAACTTACTTCAATTAAACAAAAACAAAACTGAGGTTATTTTCTTTGGGGCTAAAGAGAAACTGTTGGACGTCACTACAGAGCATCAATCTATTCATCTTAACACCACCAACCAGGCCAGAAACGTTGGTGTAGTGATGGACACAGACCTACATTTTGATAAACAGATAAAGGCAGTGACAAAAATCAGCCTACTATCATCTCAAAAATATGTCAAGGATTAAAGATCTGATGTCCAAGCAGGACCTGGAAAATCTAGTTCATGCTTTTATCTTTAGTCGACTTGTCTACTGTAACAGTGTTTTCACAGGACGACCAAAAAAATCAATCAGGAAACTACAGCTTATTCAGAACTCAGCTGCTCGTGTTCTCACAGGAACCAAAAAAGTAGAACCACATCAGTCCAGTTCTGAGGTCTTTACACTGGCTGCCTGTCTGCCAGAGGATAGACTTTAAGGTTATGCTACTGGTTTATAAAGCTTTGAATGATTCATCACCAAAGTACATGACTGACCTCCTGACCCAGTATATACCAACCAGACCCTCTCTGCTCATCTGGATCCAGTCTGTTGTCAGTTCCTAGAGTCCAAACTAAACATGGAGAATCTGCATTCAGCTTCTATGCTCCACCAATCTGGAACAGACTTCCAGAAAGCCTTAGATCAGCTGAAACACTCAGAGTATTTAAATTCAGATTAAAGACAGACCTGTTCTCAGCTGCATTTGATTCATTTGGATTTCAAAAATTACATCTGCACTGTTTATCTATGCTTGTTTTAAATTCACTTCTTTTTAACTGTCTTTAAATACTATTTTAATGATCACACAACCAATTTTTTGATTGTTTTTTAATGTTTTCTTTCTTTCATGTTTTATGTAAAGCACTTTGAATTGTCTTTGTGCATGAAAAGTGCAAAACAAACAAACTTGCCTTGCCTTTGATTACAACATCAAACCTGACCCTCTGAATGACAAAGACCTTCCACAAAAACATACCACTAAATTCTGGATCCTCAAAAAATGAAGGCGTACATTACAGGAAATGAGGGACAAAAATGAACTTCTCCATTCTGTGACAAAAAACTCATTAAACCCTGTGATGGTTACAGAAAATACCCCCATTTTGTTCTTCAAGAACCTCGTAATTTTAATCCTAATTTTACTTTTACGTCTTTGTTACGTTCAGCTACTGTGCTGCACCCCGTTTTAATGCTATCATAAGGGGGTGCAATTATCCTAATCAGCACCTGCCAGGTATTTAAGACAGAGGAGGCCACACCCAGGCAGGCAGAGAGCACAGCAGGAGGCTGAAGTGCATTCAGGTTTTAGTTTGAGTTGTGTGTGTGTCATGGTCTCTTTTTCCCCTTTATTTTCTCAGTACTCTTAAACTGCTGGGTTTTGTTATTTTAGTTTGGGTTTAGACCTTGGTAGACTTAATTTACAGGCTTTGTTTGTTGGTTTTCTGTAGGTAGATTTTGTTTGGCAGCCGAATCATGGAGCTGCTGACTTTGACGGTCGACATGGCTGAGTCAGCTCCAGTTTTTTTTTGTTATGGCCCCCTTTTTGTGCCTTCCGCACTAGTTCAACCTCTTCCCCCCACGCCAACAGGATCAGGGAATTCTGTTGCAGCATCAAGTTCGTTGTCCAGTCCACGCCTCTCGCTGTTAGAAATGTTTACTAGAAGGCCCGAGCAATGAAATGGTTTCCTGAACTGTTACGCCCCTTCTTGTTTAGGAGAGGGTGAAGCCTAACATAAAAATGTCACAGAAGTGGTGGTGGAGGACCCAGAATGCAGGAGACCAGGATTGGTGGCGGAAACTTAAACATTTAATAAACAAACTTAAACACGAAAAAAACCCATGGGGGAAACAATAAGGTGACAGAGCATAACAAAAAAGATGACCTGACAAGGATTCACTGAAAACCAGACACTAAAATAGGATGAGGGTAATTAACAGAAATGAAAACAGCTGTTGATCAAAAACCTGAAACTGGTGACTGAGGGGACAATTCAAAAACTTTCAAGTACTCCTCCCCAAAAGGGCAGATCCCAGATGCCCAAAAAACAGAAAAAACCCAGAAGGAGGGGGACATGGAGGAACAAAAGAAAAACGAAGTCCAAAACCCATTTAGGGGTTCTGCAGCCAGACGAATGTGAGGGTCTCAGAATCCCTCCTCAGGAACAGACGTGAAGAGGAGCAATCCCAACAACTCTCCCCAGGGTCAGGAAACATATAGGGGAGCAGCCTCGGCGACTCTTCTCAGTAACAGGACATACAGCCAAGGGGGATGAGCGGAGACCATCCTCAGGGACTGGGACCATGAAGCTTGGCTCCGGTGACCCTCCTCAGGAACAGACACATGAAGAGGAGCGGCCCCGGTGACCCACCGCAGAAACGAGGAACGTGAAGCTTGGCCCCGGCGACTCTCCTCAGGAACAGACACATGAAGAGGACCAACCTTGGTGACCCTCCATAAGAACAGGAAGCTTGAAGGATTGCCCTGGCAATCCCAAAACATCACAAATCACAAAACATCAAAAGATTGTCTCCATAAAATAAGTTACAAATTTATTTACAAGAACACAATACACAAACAACAATAAAATAAAAGTCAAGCAAACGGCTTTCGGGTGAACCAAGGCCAAAATAACAAACTAAACCCCACCTATCTAAACATGGAACTCTTAGCTGTAAATGAAAGAAAAGGGAAAACAATGACAAAACTCTAACCTCCCTTGTCTAACATAAGCAGGAGAAAATGTGCACTAAAGAAAATGGCTGTTCACCCCTACAGCTTTGCTGTACATGACTAAACAAACTAAAGACTGAGTGGACTTGAATGCAAAACTACAAAGAACTACAAAGTGCAGGTGTTCCAACATGCCAGTGACAGGAAAAACCCAGGAGAGCAGTCCACAGCCCACAGCTTCACAGCCCAAATTTACTGATGAGCCCTCTCTCAGGGGGTGAGGGGCATCAAACCCTGCTTAAATTCTCCCTTTCATAAGTGCTGTTTGGAAAAAGGTTACGTAAGAATGCAGAGTGAGTTTAATTCCTGAAGAAAAAATCCCAAGATGAGGCGCTTCTGTGTAAATAGAAGAAACCAGTGCGCCTTTGTTCTGCCACATTCCTATATGCAGCTGTTATTGGAATTACTTTTACAATTTTGCACAAATGTCCCAGGGGTTTCCAGCCCATATTCTCCTAGCTCCACTGGTGTTTAATGTACACACGTTGTGCTCGCCCCCCTCGGATATGTTGGAAACCTGCCAGAGAGAATACCGCTTGTTTTTCCTCCATTTGTTTGCCAGCCACATAACCCAGTTCTCCCATAAATATGGGCTATCGTGTCCATTTTCCATGCCTGGACCTCAGTCTAATATACCAGACGTGTTGATATGAAAAATTAACTTATTGTCTTAGTGAAATGGGATTAATCTAATTTCTAAGACGAGGCACTAGCAAATCTGCTGCCATAAGAAAGAAGATTTTACCACACAAGACCATGAGTTTGGACACAGGTTTGGTTGGACGGATTACAGGAGGAGGGCTTTCTTTACGAAAAGGGGTTTTATTATGTAGATTAGATAGGCTTTGTGTTCCCACCACATCTTGTTCATTTCATTCTCTTTCAGCCTCTTTCCTTAACAAACACAGAAACACTCTGGTGCCTCTTGTTAACATTTGAGTGTGATCTCACTTAGATGTTTGTTTTCACAATATGAAATCAAGCTGAGAGTTTACCTTTTGCTTCTTCTGCTCCTGCCCTCACTTCTGTTTTTTCTTCTCTCCTTATTACATTTCTGTGAACATGTCCTTCCATCTGTCTTCCATCATGCAAACAGGATCCATGGCTGATAACACCCACACAGGAGATAATCCACACCATTTGGATTCTGTGCCACACCCCCTTCCAATTTTCCAAGAAACAGATAATTACCTGAACTGTCTTTCTGTATTACAAGCTTCTCTTTAGGCTTTTGCTCACACAACATTTTCTGAATTATTTATATTTATCTGGTTGACAGGGATGATGTGTGCTGGGTTTATTCTGAATTGCAGGGGGTTGAAACATGGAGTCCCCTCACCTGTAGCTACATGACATGGAATAACTGAATGAGCTCCAGAAGCCTGATGTCCAATATGATGCTGCAAGCTGTCACTCACTTTTGGATTACATCTAAGGTTTCATTACAAGAGACCAGATCAAGGAATTGTTTGTTTATAAAACCCAGAGCAAAACTGTAGACTGCAGAAAATAACCGCTCCTATGCATAATGCACTATTAAAGTTTGAACCTGCCTCATCTCTTACTTAGTTCATAAATTAGGTTTTGTGTTTGGCATAAAATTGTCTTTAAACTCTGGCCAGGACAAAAACACAGTGCTCTAACAGTCTAGCAAATAAAGAGTTCTTCGAGATGGATCTGGACTCATTCTGAACACATAACCATAAGTCAAACAATGCATTCACCGTATAAAACACGAGTCTGTATTGTAAAACTGTTTGCACAAAAACTTTTACAACAACAATAAATATGTTTCTGAACTGTATATGAAACCGATAGTGTTGTTGACAGTTTCTCTGCACCTTAAAACAGAGATGGTTGATCCTCTAACTTTCGATGGAACACATTCAGATTGGGGTTGGGTGTGACCAATCTATTTATCCATCCATCTTCTTTCTCTCATACGGACCGGGTCGCGGGGACAGCAGTTTAAGCAAAGTCGCCCAGAATTCCCTTTCCCTGGCCACTTCCTCACAGCCACAGCTATGTTAGCACGAAGTTTCTAGCGCTTGAATATATATATATATAACAACAGAGGTTTTAGAACTTTAAAAAGGTCATACTAGAACAAAAACTCACTACTTATTTTTAAATATAAACCTATGTGCTTTAGACCCCACCCACATGCAGAAAAGCGCTTGTCCTCCACAGCACGGCGCGACATGGAACACTCTCGCGACGGAGGACTCTGTATCCCTTTGCTTGGAGAGTTGGCCCTTAAAAAAACTATTTTGGACACCCTTCCACTACAAATGGAAGGGTGGGAGGAGGGAAGAAATTGGATTTGGCTGTAGTCTCTCCAGCATGTCCTGGGTCTTCCCCAGGGCCTTTTAAAATGACAGAAAAGCAGAAGTTTTGTCAAGCTATGGAACCAATCCAAGACATGATGCATCCAGTTCTCCAGTTCAGGTTCAGCAGAAACCAGTTCTTCTCCTTTGGCCTCATGCAGGTGGGACAGAATGTCTGCCTTGCTGTTCTTGGAACTGGGTCAATAGGTTGGCTGGAAATTGAAGCGTGAGAAGAAGAGGGACCAACGAGCTTGGCGGGGGTTTAACCTCTTAACAGACTTGATGTACTCCAGATTCTTGTGGTCAGTCAACACCAAGAAGGGATGCAATGCCCCCTCCAGCCAGTGTCTCCACTCCGTGAAAGCCTCCTTCATTGCGCAACTCCCGATCTCCCACGTTGTAGTTCCTTTCCGCTTCAGTGAGTTTCCTGGAATGAAAGCACAGGGAAACAGTTTGGAGGGCTGACCATGGCGTTGGGACAGTACAGCCCCAAGCCTGTGCTTGAGGCGTCCACAATGACAAACTGGATGGAGGAGTCAGGATGACATAGAATGGGCAAGTGTGTGAAGAGTTTTTTGAGTTTTCTTAAGGCTGAGGAGACTTCCTGGGTCCATAACAGGCGCTTGGGTGCCCCCTTGAGGTGAGAGGTGAGTGGAGCCACCACAGAGCTGAAGCCATGGATGAAACGGGAGTAAAAGTTAGCGAACCCGAGGAACCGCTGCAACTCCGTGGTGGATTCAGGCCACTGTTGCACAGCATCCACCTTGCCATCATCCATGGCTTCACCCTGGGCGCTGATTATGTATCCAAGGAAGGAGATGGATGTTCTGTGAGACTCACATTTTTCCTGCTTGGCGTACAGGTGATTGTCTATTAGTCGCTGCAGTACCTGCCTGACATTGGTGATGTGATCCATGAAAGTGGAGGAGTAGACCAGGATGTCATCCAGATAGACTATAACGAAGCGCTGGAGCATGTCTCTGAAGACGTCATTTATAAAGGCCTGGAACACAAGGGGGAGCATTGCAGAGACCGAAGGGCGTGACCAGGTATTGGTGGAGAAAGCTGTCTTCCATTCGTCCCCCTCACCGATGCGAACAAGGTTGTAAGCACTGCGCAGGTCCAACTTAGTAAAGAACCTGGCCTGAAGCAGCTGCTCCAGAGCAGGGGGAACTTGACGGTGCTTTCATTGAGACTGTGGTAGTCGATGCATGGATGGAGACCACCATCTTTCTTTTTGACAAAACGAAGCTAGCGGAAGGGGGTGATGTGGAAGGTCTGATGAACCCCTTTTGGAGTTCTTCCTGGATGTATGCCTGCATGGCTTCGGTCACTGGTTAGGATAGGGGAAACACCCTTCCTTTAGCCGGAATGTGTCCAAGAATGAGATCAATAGCACAGTCACACGGGCGATGAGGAAGAAGGCGTGTGGCGTGTTGTTTGCTGAATGCCTCCCTAAGATAATGAGACGGCAAGGAGTCGGGAGTTGCGGTAGAGCTGTCCATGAGAATCTCCTTAGCAGCTAACTGGCGCAGCTGTCACTCTTCTGAAGCTCTAGATGGGTGGAGAAGGTGATGTAGACGAAAGACCGATGACTCAAAGAGGAGGGTCTTGGTGGATAATATGATGGTAGAGTTGTGGGTCTCGAGCCAAGGCACTCCCAGAATGAGTGGACAGTGAGGGAAGTCAATTGCGAAGAAGCGGATAGATTCCTGATGTTGGTGCTGAACATGGAGCTGGAGATCTGGAGTCAAGAACTTGATCCGGCCTGAGCCCAGGGGATGACCATCTACAGCGGAGACTGCCACCCCTGAATCACAGGTATGCAGAGGGATGGCATTAGTTTTAGCAAAAGCTAGGTCAATGAAATTTCCTGCAGCACCTGAATCTAACATGGCTGTAGTGGTGAGTAGTTTATCGGCTAGCTTGATAGCAACAGGTATTTCAAAGGTAAGAAAAGTGTCACTGACCAGCCCCCCCGATCGTCCAGGCGGACAAGGCAGGAAGTTCCCATGTGGTCAGATTGACCGCAGTGGAGGCACAGATTCTTGTGCATGCACCTGCTCCTTTCATCCGGAGTCAGACGCGTGGATCCCAGCTGCATGGGCTTCCCAGAAGCGAGGGGCTTGGTGTCAGTGTCTCTAGGCTGCCGGGACTGTAACAGATTGTCCAAAAGAATAGCAAAGGTGATCAGATCCATATCTTCGTCCCAACAGGTGATCTCGCGTTGGAGCTTCGACTGAAAACTGTCTTAAGGGTGGCCTGAATCCAGTCCGTCATGGCAGCTAGGGTCCGGAATCTCAAGGAATAGGCGGCAGCAGTCTCTTTTCCCTGCATAATGTCCAGTAGCTTCTCACCTACTGGTGAGATCCTTCCCGCTGCTAGCATGCTGGAATGCATTGCTCAGCAGCTGGGTAAAATGGGTAAAAGGAGTGGAACGGCAGCAAACCTCCTGCTGCACCTAACTAATTCAAAGCCTCCCCGTAGAAAAGAGAACACAGGAAGGACAGGTTTGCCTCTTCCGTGGAGTACAGATGGGCTTGCTGATGGAGGAAGAGCTGGCACTGCATCAGGAACCCGTTGGATTGTTCGGGTCTCCCCGTGAATTTGTCCGACATCGAAAGATGTGGAGCAGACATGGCATTGTTTGCGGTGGAAGAGACCTCAGGAAAAGCTGATGAGGGAGTCTTGGGTTGAAGTGATGTCACAAAGTCAGTTAGCAAATGCTTCAAGATAGCGGTGGTGGCGTGTGTGAGACGTTGGAGTAGTTTGCCATGTCTCGGCCCACGAGCGTTGATGGCCTGGAGAAGTCTGCCGTGTCGCAGGATGCTAGAGGCAACGCCCGCTGGATTGGACGGACTAGAAAGATCCGCTGCTGGATCTGAGTTTGGCGAAGCATTCTTTAACGATGACGCGGGAGCGTTTGGATCCATATGCAGACAAGTGAGTTTAATAGCAAACAAAGCCGACGGCAAAACACAAAACAGTAGTCAAAAGACAGGCAGGAGTCAAACATAGAGCTAGGCAGGGAGACGAGTAATCAGGCGAGATCAAAAACACGGAAAGGCATAAACTATGAATGCTTAGGATTGCTTAGAGAAAGACAATGCTTCGCGTGGAGAGGAGTCCAGATGAGGCTTATAACAGATGATGTTGATGAGGATGATGAAAAGCAGCTGGTGCAGAGAGGAGAGAGTGACAGCAGAGATTAATATTCTGGAGAGGATTCCCTCTTGTGGTCGGAGGTGGGACTCAGGGTCCGATCCCTGACACATTGAGTTTTATCTTTTCTTTGATATGTACAGGTATGGATTCTGTTTCATGTGTTTGTCATATAATTCATGTTAATGCTGGTTGCACCTAATATTATTTTAAGCTATATGTATTTTCATATTTTGAGAATGTATAAATATTTTTGGTTTTATTTTACTTTGATATTTGTTATCAAGGGACAGAAATGCTTTACATTTATCAGAATCATTTTTGAAATGTGTAAAATCTGAGTTCGCGCTAAGACGACTGAGAGGAGGATACAGCGAACCTGTGTGTGACCAGGGAACTGCATGTCGCTGAGTTTTTTTTTTTGTTTGATATGTACAGTTCATGCTGAGATGACTGAGAGGAGGGTCATCAATAAAAAGACCAGCAACCAACAGATGTTTGTGGTCCAGGGTCTCTTCGTCTTTTCAGCTGAACACAGAACACAACGCAGAAGATTTTTTTTGGGTTAACGGATGCGGTGGTCAGGCAGATACACGCCCGTTACAATATATAGCGCTTTTCTACCTTCATTGAAGGCCCAAAGCTCTATACAGACATGGTCCCATTCACCCATTCACACACATTCACACACTGATGTGGCTCTGCTGCTGAACACTGGCGCCAGCCTTCCATCAGAGGCAATGTGGGGTTCAGTGTCTTGCCCAAGGACACTTCAACACATGGGCATGGAACTGCAAGCGTAACTGCTCCTCCCGGGAGGAGCAATTTTGATGAAATCTTTGTTGGTGATTACACAGAGGAGCTGTGGCTCCAGCAATTCCATGTGACACGTAACTTTTAATGAGCTCTGATGCTGCGGGACCCTTTGTGGTGCCCGCTGTGCGGGGCTCAGCTAAGCCACTTTCATCCAAGAAGCGCATTTAATTCAAAAAAAGTGTTTCCATCGCAGTTTAGCGAAATTTGTCCATTTCGATACGCCCTAAAAACCACCTCCTCCAAGTGTAAAAACTTTTTTCAATATATTATTTTTTTTTTAAATTGTGGTGTTTTATTTAAGCAAATTTTGTATCGCAAATCCTATTTGTGAAATTTCAGAGGTAATGGAAACACTACTACTGCAGATGTGTTCACAACCACTTCCGGCCATTTGCTGTGACCATCCATAACCGCAAGAAACAGATGCAAAGGGGCCAGTTGTGGCTTGTGTCTTAATTTTTGGCAGTCAGAGCATGGCATAGCGTTTTTCTCTATATCTGCATCTAGACAAGGTCACCAGAAATAAGTGCATGCAATTCCTTTCATCTGCACCACACCACAATGTCCAGTGTGCAGCTCAGCCAGCACCTTCTCCTTCAGTTGTGCAGGAATGATGAACTGGAAACCCCACAAAAAGCATCCACCTTGAACAGAAAGTTCATTCTGTCTTAGCAGGTTAAGACTTCAAGCTTCGTGTCCTCTCACCTCTTTCTCTCTGGTCACAATGTACAATACTTCTGACAAAACTGGGTCTGTGCTAGTGTGCTTCTTAACATGAGCTAAGGTCACAGGAACCGCAGAAACAGAATATCTCATTTGAAACAGACTGTGTTTGTGTCTCAGGCATTGGAAGTCTTGAAAGTCCATCAGCGTTCTGATGCCGGTCTGACTTCCTGTATTAAATCTAATACTGATGTGCAGACAATAGCAATGCCATCGTTGCATTCGACTAGCTGACGGAATACCAGTGCGAGGGCCAAAAATGGTGGTCAGAGGTTTATGATCTGTCAAAAGTGTTGAGTAAGTTACTTCTAAAAAGTAACAGCTTCACACAAACAAGATCCTCTCGTCTTTCATTTAACCGAGCTCCTGTGAAAAATAGATTTTTCATCTCAATAGGATGTCTGCGGTTAAATAAAAGTAAATAAATAAAAGTACAATTAGTAAATTATAGAAAAAACAGCTCCCAGGAAGGAGCCAGCTCTTGTCGCTCATACCAAAGAGCGGCATTATGTTGGAGACAATGAGGGAAAATAGGGGACCATGCGCATATTTTTTGACTGTCCTGTAATTAGAGGCTATTGAAAAAAATACTAAGGATGAAATTCAGACAATTGTAAAACAAGAGATTCCCTCCAATACTTTATTCTACCTACTCTGTGCTATACCTACAGATATCAATGCTGATTTTGTATATAACTTGCATATTTTATTACTAGTTGCTAAGAAAACTATAACTGCCAATTGTTAGAAGGCTACATCACCATCTGTGAATGAATGGAAACAGAGAGTATAACAGGTTTACATGAGGGAAAAAATGACAGCATCTTTACAACTGAGAATGGAAGTTTTTTGATGAAAGATGGTACATAGTGAAACTCTCTTTACGGTTGTCACTAGCTTTAAGTGTTTTTTTTCTCTTTCAGAAACTTAACTAATTCCTCTATTTATCAATTTAGCTATTAGCAATTTAGCAATTTAGCTATTTTTAAAATATCCTTAGCCCTATTTTGTGCTTATAGTTTGAGTATTCCTTTTCCCATTTTATATGTATACATATGAGTATATGTGTATACACGTGTGTGTGTGTGTGTGTGTGTGTGTGTGTGTGTGTGTGTGTGTATATGTATATATGTGTGTGCACATGTGCATGTATACGAGTATTTATGCATGTGTGTATGTGTATGTATCAGAATCAGCTTTTTTGGCCAAGTACAGTTTATACAAGAAATGTTGTTCCAGTGTCTTGTGCTCTTATGTGCAATTAAGGAAATGTAAATAGTATACCAAAAAATAAAAATAAAATTATATACAGTAATAAAACAGAAAAATAGAATAAAATAAATAACTAAAAGTTATTTTTACAAATGAAGAAAACAGATAATTGCAGATACAGCAGTTAGCCTGGTGTATTGTTCTCTCAATTATGTTCTATACACTATTATCCTATCATAGTGATGGCTCGGGGGAAGGAGCTGACTTTGTGGTAAGTGGTTTTTGTTCACAAACTGGGATGCATCACATCCAGCAACCGGACTTGTATGTGTGTGTATGGGTATGTGTGTACATATATATATATATATATATATATATAAAGATACATGTTCTCAGAATTGGAATAAATTATTAGACACAAAAATGACATTTAAACCCCAGATCAAAAGAGTATGTAACCGTAGAGTCACTGTACAAACAAAATCAAAATATTGGATAAAAAAAACTTTACGTTATCACCATTGGGCCATTTTACAAAAACATAAGCTGTGAAGCTGGGATAACTTTATTAAGAATACAAAACTCTGTCTGTTTTATGAAGTCATGAATGTTTTGTCATCCCCTCTACTCAGCCAGTTTGTCCAAATAAGAACTAACTGGCAAAGTGTGAAATGAGGGTCGGAGAGATAAGACTGTATAACTCCTCTGCAGAGGAGTGCCTTCAGCTGAAATGCCTTCTCAGTAACAGATGAATGGAACGTCCATCAAAGTTTTAGAGAAGCTTCTGTATTCAATCTGTTTAAAAAGCACATTAGAAGCTGGCTCTTATCACAGCAAACAGTTTGAACACTGTAGAGACCAAAAATGGTTAATGTTTCCACACCAGAGAATCCTCAGCCTTATAATTACGGTGTTGCCACATGTTAAAGAGATCATTAAAAGACAGATCATGATAAATGTTATCCATCTGAGGGAAATTCAATTCTACGCTCAGGAGAAATAATTACAGTCATTAGTTTATCGTTGCTAATGCTTTTTCACATTACTGATAATGATATCATGGCATATAAAATACATGAAACTGAAGTGAATATTTTAATAGTTGAGAGGTAAAACACATACAAAGGACAATGCAAGACTTGCTGACCTCCTTTAGGAGATGCATTCCACCGCCTGATGTTTCAGTGCAGTTATTCCAGAGAAGAGGTCTAAATGGAGAACAAGGAGGAGCTCACTCTTCGATCCAAATCTTTTTTATTGCCAGTCACAGCATAACACAACAATCTCAGAGATCAGTAAACTATTTTGAATTTGAATTTGCAACCATTTCTCATCATCACTTACTCATGAGTAGGATCACAAGGGTTGCTGGAGGCTGCCCCACATGGAGTCCAGCAACACCATGAACAGGTTTGCCAACCAATCCACGGCCTCATGACTAACAACCACTTACTACTTTACTGCCACATATTAAAAGTAAATGAATTATGTCAATAGATTATTCCCGTCTTTAAGAAAACAGTGTCACAGAGCTCTGACCTTCCAAACATGAGCAATGAGACAATGCAAGCAAGGAAGTTGCAGCACACCCCTACAAAGACCGTTGCAGAGGTGAGGATCAGGTAACCACCTGTCAATCAAAAGACCACAGTTTGTGTGCAATATTTAAGGTTAAACAAATAAAATTACAAGGTTTATAAAAATGAAACAATGGTTCAAAACTGTCATGAACACAAAAGCACTGAGAAAAAATCTAATCTTAACTAGGCTTTATAAAAGATTTTTTTTGAGTCAGTACCCACTGAAGTAAAGTGGGACTTAAATATGTAATAATCCCCAAGGGTTGTTCAGTAAACTACTCAGTTCATTCATGAAAGGATTCTCATCCAGAAGCCAAAAAGGTTTGTAATGGCAAGTCCCTGCATTCACTGAAAAACTTTTATCATCTCTCAAACTGTGGTTTTAGAGGCTGGTCTGAACTCTGTAAAGTCTGCACACAAAAATCTTTCACTGATGACTGAACATACACTATATGACCAAAAATACTGGCTCATCTACCTAGACACACTCACATCTGAACTGAAGTTTCATCCCATTGCTAACCCACACAGTTCAGTATGATGTGGGTCCACCTTTAGCAGCTCTTACAGCTTCAACTCTTCTGGGAAGGCTGTCCACACGGTTGAGGAGTGTTTCTAGGAATGTTTGACCATCCTTCCAAAAGCGCATTGGTGAGGTCACACGCTAATGTTGGTGGAGAAGGTCTGGCTCTCAGTCTCTGCTCTAATTCATCCCAAAGGTGTTCTATGGGGTTCAGGTCAGGACTCTGAGCAGAACAGTCCAGTTCATCCACACCAGACTCTGTCATCATGTCTTTATGGACCTTTGCTTTGTGTTCTGGTGCACAGTCATGTTGGATGAGGAAGGAGCCGCTCCAAACTGTTCCCACGAGGTTGTGGGAACATGGAATTGTCCAGAATGTTCTGGTATCCTGAAGCATTCACTTCCTTTCACTGGAACTAAGGGAACAAGCCCTAAAAGTCCTAAAAAACAAGCCCACACCATCATTCCTCCTCCTCCAAACATCACTCTCAGCACAATGCAGTTCGACATGTACCGTTCCCTTGACAACCTTGAAACCCAGACTGGTCCATCAGATTTCCAGATAGAAAGCCGTTATTCATGACTCCAGAGAAGGCGTCTGCACTGCTCTAGAGTCCAGTGGCATCAGACGCTTTCCATTGAACTTGGTGATGTGTGTCTTGGATGCAGCTGCTCGGCCATGGAAACTCATTCCATGAAGCTCTCTGCGTACTGTCCTTGGGCTTATCTGAAGGTCACATGAAGTTTGGAGCTCTGTAGCAACTGACTGAGCAGAAAGTCAGCGACCTCTTTGCACTGTGTGCTTCAACATCCGCTGACCTCTCTCCATCAATTTACGCGGCGTACAACTTTGTGGCTGAGTCACTGTCGTTCCCAAACTCTTCCATTTTGTTATGATAGAGGTGACAGCAAAATATTTAGGAGTGAGGAAGTTTCATGACTGGATATGTTGCACTGATAGTATCCTACGATTTTTTTAGATATATTTTTTAAATGTTTGTGCCAGAGAAATTGTAATTTTTGAACAATTATTTGATCACAACATGCTTGATAAATTTTACACAAAATCACTAACGTTATGCTCATGTTTATGTTCAATTGTAACTACAAAAAAATTAATCAAATGAATCTGTATTAGTTTTCATTTTGTTTAAATATAAAATTTAAGTGTAACCCCAAAAATTATTTATTTTTGGGTGAATAAATTGTTTCAATTCAGCTTTAATATGTCTGTTGGCTCTTCACCTTTATCCTGTTTATTTTATGTAGCCAATATTTCTGTCTAAACCTAACTTGGACCAAACACTGGGATGCCTGACTGTTAACAATTAACACAAACCTTGAAGGAGAATTAAACTGTTTACCATTGATTTTATCCAGAAGATTTGAAAACTGTTAACTGAAACTGCAGAGGTGCTGTCACTTTAACCCAATGCATCATGGGAAATGTAGTGCATAACTGACGCCTATGCCAGTGTAGGTACCATATGTCTTTGGCCTGTCAGATCGGTACAGGGGCTTGCGGCTTGTGATGACATCACACTATGGTATAACAATTTAGACAAACGACTTCAGTTTTGCCCAAATTCTTTAATTATTGACTACAGGTTGTGCTCGCCATTTTGTTGTGCTTTCCAAATCTACAAATACAAAATCAAGTGCCCTAGAAATTTCTCAGAATTCTCGGCGAGAAGCCAGTGTGCATCGATGCTCAGTAGATTGGAGAATATGGACCACAATGCATTGCATCTGAAAATTTCTGTAAAAAAAAGGTATTTAAATGTATCTTTTAGTTAAGTTTTCACTTTGTGAACTCAGCGATGTCATATTTACTTTTAAAAAAAATAGTGACCATTATATCTGAAATGATTTTAAAATCCAGGGCAGTAGATAGTCCTGCACCAAATAGTTTTTTTCGTAGTTAAGGAGTTGGGAGGGAATTCAAAATTAGCTTTGGTGTCAAGATCTGCTTGGGCCAGCCGTACAATAATTTGTCCAATCTGAACTTTACACGTCATCAGGACGTTGTACAGCCAATCAAATATTGCAACGTCTTCACTAGCCTCAAGCCCCCACACCGATCTGACAGGCCGAACACAAATGGTACCTGCACCGAGCAGACTCCTCTCTGAGCTTCATTATTTTCTTAACTTTTTCCGCAGTCTGATCCCATGGGTTTCAGGAGTCAACGCTCTGTCTCCCGCTCTGGTCAACGGCCGGAGCCGACGCTCAGATCCCGGACACTGCTCACCTGATTCTCGTACCCTAATCAGCCACAGGGCACTTAAGCTTCGCTCAGGGCTTCACTCAGAGCAAAGTATTGTTTGTACCTTTCTGCCTGTGACAGAAAGGTACTGCCGGTGACAGCCGGAAGCTACACTGCTAAGCACTAGCTTTATCTGTGTTAGAAGAAGGAAGTAAGGACATTAACGTCAGACTGCTGACACATGATTAATCCTCCAAGAATAATTGGCAGAGACAGTTAAAGGGTGGGATTCTTCCAAAAACAGCCATTAGCTAAAGCTGGCGGGCGGCTAAATCACAGTACCGTCTTATCAAAGTACAGTAACAGTAACAGTACTTATCAAAGTGTATTTAATAGAATAAATAAAGATACAAAGAAAAAAGTATTTGAAGAGCTGGCCTCCTGGTGATGTTAAATGTTTTTAGATCAGTGAAAAGGAGTCATTTCCCACAGGACATCAGGCCATCTCTCAACCTCACACTGGTATAATGTGCATGTATGTGAAGGTGAAACACTGTTTCCACACTGGATCCGTGACATCTAAAAGAGTTAAAGGCTCAGAGTTTTGGAAGGATGACCAATAATAAACAAATTAAAAACAAATCAGCAGCAACATCTATAACCTTTTAGTTACCTTTCACAGAAACCCATGTGAAAGGTGACGTTCAACTTTTAAAAAAACATGACCTTTTTTTTCATTTTTTTGTCCTAATGTTTTACTTGAAAATATGCACACAGCAGGTCAACATTAAGATGTATTTTTATCCTAAAGCACTTTAATGTATTAAATGTATTGCAGTAACTCTGAAAGTAATGCTTCTCATTATTCTAAACTGACCATTGGGATGAATTGGCACTTTGAAGGATATTAATCTTCTTGCAGCTTTGTTTTTGAGGTTATGTGATCAAAACTCGTTAGCTTCCACTATTTTGATGCCTTTCTCATGCAAATAATCCGAGTGTCTCATGGTTACATTTCTGTGTGCAATGAGTGTTTGTAGTGAGAAATACTTTGAAAAACCTAGATTGAAATTGATGACACTGCACTGAAACAAACTCTCCTCTAATGAGTCCACTACCATCTCATCAAATCTATTTAATGCACTCAGCTTTCTGAGATTCCAATATTTTGTCAATTTGGCCACTTTGATTGATAAACCCTGCAGAACTAAATCTGCAAGTGAGCTCATATGCAGTATTCAGCTGCTACACGAGAAACGTTTATGTTGCAGAGATCTGCTCCTTTGCTCTAGATCTTTCCTTTAGTTTTCTTTTATTGAGTTTTTATTTTATCATTTGACTTTTTTTTTTCAAATCAAGCTATAGAACAGGACTGGTCAACCCTGGTCCTCAAGAGCCTCAACCCTGACTGTTTTCCAGCTCTCCCAGGACTGCTTGATGTTGCATATCTAAATCAGGTGTTCAGTCAATCAGAATGTAGAATCACTTGAGTCAGCCAATCAGCAGCAAGCTATTCAGGGTGAGCTGGAAAACAGGTAGGGTTGTGGCTCCTGAGGACTGTTGTTGGCCAGCTCTGCTCTACAAGATGGCATGAGGAGAACAGAGTGCCTTAGACCTCAGTGTCATGCACAGGGGGTGACCGATATGGGTTTTGTGGGTTTTTGGGTTGTTTGGGTTTGCAGAGGGTCATAGAAAGGAGTGACTGCAAAGGTGTGTCCAGCAGGTCCCTTGAGGCTCATACAACCACATCAAGGGACGTCATGAAAATAGAATGTACCGTTGGTGTGCGTTTGATGCTATTGTACGGTGTCTTTCCGCCACACTTCAGTTGTCAGTAAGGTGTGAGTAATGGCTCTTTACTGACCACACACAAATGCACAGGGTGTGCACGTGATATAGGTATCACATACGTAGGGTGTCCATACAAACTGCACTCTGTCTAATTTCCTCATTTGTAACAGTCAGGCTGCACATAAGGAATGCACGTGTCTCACGAACAGCACTAACAGGCTCCTTGTACGATCTACAGGATTTGGGGAGGGTGAAAAAATGAAAAATCTGTACAACACGCTTGTGTCTCACCCACTTCACCCTTACGAGTTGTGTGAGTGTTCACTACGACCTTATGGACCTCTGATGGATTGATGAACTTTCCAGGGTAAAACCCACCTTTTCCCTACGGTAACTGGGATGCACAGCTCCAGCTCCCCATGGAAACCTAGACATTGTGGATTACCATGTGAATGTGGATCTCCTCCTTTCCTAGACTCCAAACATCATGTCTACAAAGTTCCTCTGTTCTAAACTCAAACATTTTTGTCCTAATGTCAGCAACCGTTACTTCAGCAGGATAATTCAGCGATCACGTTTTTTTTTTATTTATAAGAGATCTCACAAAATGATATTAAATGTCCAGATCTTTGCATATTTGTTTTCTCACAGGGTTTATAGCTAAAGCCATTGTTTCTTGGTCATCCTCAAACATTATTGTCTGCACTGCTGTGTGTATTCATGCAATGCCTTGCAATAGTTACACTCTTGCATTGTGTACCTCCTTTACAGGTAAATGGAGCTTCTGTTTCCTGTTTCTTTGTTTTCCATGAAACGAAAGACCTGTTCCTACTAGGAGTCAGTAGCCTGTAGTGCTGTGCTTGTCAGTAGAATGACCTGCCCATTCTGCATTACTCTAGGCTACTAGACTGAGGTTCTCTCTGTTGTTTCTCCAAGAACACAGCTCCTTGTTTGATGTTCCTCTGAGTTATCTGTGCACAGACTTTACTCTTGCGCATTGCTCTTCTATGGATTGTACAGGTATTGCCATAACTGAATTCCTTTTTAATTCAGTTATGAATTCCTTTTTTTTTAACTTGTCCTGTCCAACAGCTGAGCAAACAGATTTGGGCCTCGTGTTCGAAAGATTTTACTGTTACAATCGGGGTTTATAAATCATCAGACACACAAGGTGTATATACATATAAACCCCTTTTGTAATTTAACTTAAACTTTATTTTATTACATTTGTTTGTGTACTTCTTTTTGTTGAACCGGACGGAAAAAGAGAGAGGGAAGTTAGAAAGGGGGTGTAATGGCACAAAAAAAAGGGGAAAAGGGTGGGCTATAGAAGTTAGAGGATGACTATGGGGGAGGGAGGGTAGAATCCTAAAACAGGCAACAAGATGCTGGAGGTTTATAATCATTACAGTCAGGTGAGAATGTTAGTCTAAAGTGGGCGGGGCCTGTCCACACATACATTTGTGACAAACATACCTGCTGGCTCCAGGAGTCTTCACAAACTTGTCAACATACAGTTCACACGCAGACTTATGCATACCAACCAACACATGTAAAGCCTTCTGTCACGTAAACTAATTATGCAAAGGTGAGCCGACACCTGTGCTCAGGTGAATGTTTATGTTAAGCTGAGGTGGATGACAGAATGGAAACAAAAAGGAGGGAGGATTCCCCACACCAAGACCCCGCAGAGGCAGCAGCGGCAGCGATCCAGGGCCCGCCCCCGCACCCGTACTGTGGGGCCAACGGAGTAGATCCACCCGCCCGGCAGTCCGGACAAGCACCCAGACCAGGCCCCGCAGGACCGCCACACGGGCCCCCAAACCCCGAGAGCAGTGAGGTACGGAAGCGCAGAGTGCAAGGCCCAGCCCAGCCAGAAGAGCAGCCCTCCCACTGTGCCAGGGGGGCCAGTGCGGGGCCCCACCCCTGAGAGCCCCACCCCTCCAGACAAGCCGCCCACCAACACCCAGGAGTTCTGAGCATCCCCCCACCCCAGTGCCTGGATACGAGCCAGGGTCCCCCAAGGGAGACCCGCCCCAAAGCTCCAGGCAGCCACGGAGATCCAGAAGAGAGCACGGCAGGGGTCAGCTGCCCCCACCTAGGGGTCCCCGAAGGTGTAGATTAAAATAAATACAAAGCCTGACCAGGCTATCCTATGTTGTGACTTAGAAGGGGTCCGGCACCCGAGGGTAAGGACCAGAACCCGCACCACAAGGACACAGACACCCTCCAGGCTCAGATGGAATATGATCCCCCGCTCATGGACTTGCCAGAGGACTGAGGAATCCCTCTCCCTGCGTGGGGAGGGGGCCACCGGGCCCAGGAGGCCGACACCCAAGAAACAAGGCCGCCGCTGCTGAAGGCCCTGTTCTCTCCACCGGGGATGGGGTAGGGGATAGAAGATGAGTAGTCCCACCTTCCTTGTGTAATGTTTTTGTGTGTGTGTTGAGGTGTGTTTTTCTTGTGGTTGAAGGGTGTGTGTAATAAAGGGTGCAGTTAAAATTGGCGAGCAGGGCACTGGGGACATCTCCTGATTGCTTACAGGGATGTCCAATCACCCTCTCACCAAGGAGCCTAAAATTAGAGGGTAGAGCACTGAGAGGACATCTCCTGCTTGCTGACTGTGATGTCCAAGCACCCCCCACCAAGAGTCCTACATGACTAGACTCCGCTGTTTCCATGTAAACAACATAACCGGAAATGATTGAGTGGTCAAGGGCCAAACGCAGAAGTTGGTCATGCATAGATCCCATTGTTGCTTCAATCTCCCTCCTCTGTAGTGATGTAAGTGCAGTATCCAGGCCCATCATATAGGCTTTTCTTTTCCTGCAGTCTTTAGGAGTGAGGCTTTCTAAGGTGGCGGCTCACCACTGCTCCCTAAAGCTGCCATGTTCTAGAGTGGAAAAGTTATCTCATGATTTTAGGATGCTCTTTTTATATTGATATGTTGTACCCATTTACCAGTGAAAGTTCTAAATAATTATGTATGCTTTATTACAGTAACTATTATTAAACATTTATTCTTTCGTACTTTGAAGTACTTTTGTATTTTCAAGAACAACTATGACATTACTGTTTCTTATAGTTGAGTCAAAAAATGATCAACTTAACTTTGAATTCTTCTTACAGGTAGATTTCTGTTCTTGCCGCTTTGCTAACCGTTGTTTAAACCAGAGTCAAGTTTATCACAACAATTATTCAATGAATCCTGATCAGTATCGGATATTTAAAGTTTTTTTTATTGTGATCAGCACTTTATATTTCAAGCTTATTTATTCATATATCCATACAAATACTCTATTTGAAGTCTGCATATCATAAACGGATCACCACAATATATTATGGCGCTCGTTTGAGCAGGAGGGGCCCAAAAACTCTTCAGCTAAACTAAGCTAAGCTAGAGAGATATTTACGGATGCAGACTTCAAGGATTTCCATTGGATTGTTTTAACCCAAAGAACGATCTACAAATGCCTTTAACAGAAAAAAAACAGATCTGTTCATGACATTTGTTTTTTACAATGTGTTAAAAAAAAACTCTGTTACAGCAGAAACTCACAATCAAATGAATCGGAATCAGATCGAGCCCAAAAGCCCTGATCGGTACATCTCTAGTTTTTGCTGTACATCATTCCTATACTTTGATCAATTGTGCTTAGAGCTAAACAAAAAAAAATGTCCCGGTGTTTACAGTTTATTCTTTACCGTAAGGCTTGAAAATTCTCTTTGTTTTTAGCTTTTTAGTTATTTGGGTTTCATTCACTAAAGCTCTGTGTATAAGCGATGAGTGACACAAACTGCAATATTTCAATGAAGATTTACTGTGCACTCTGGATTGTGTGCACCATAATATAGATGAATGAGCTGCTAGAACAATTGAAACAGACTGCAGACCTTGAAAACAGTACGGTGTCTTTCACGCACAAGGTTTAAGTTGGGACATTGAGGCAATTTCAGTTCACGCTGTGGTTAGCTTGGTATGAGCCCTGATGACTGCCAGGGACTCCCATTTTTCCCATTCACTGAAGGCAAATTAAAAAAATAAATTACCGAAAACCACTAAACCACATGAAACTGGTTAGTAAATCACAGGTAGATTTTTTTCTGCTGTTGAGTTTTGTAGATGTTTTTACACATCTAAACCTTTCAGAAATGGTCCCTTATAAGAGTAAAGCTTTTATAAAAGGCTGCTTGAATAAATGTCATCAACTGAATTGAACTTGACACGGCACACTTCTGAGTCATAACATGTTTATCGTGCTGCATACACATTCATCAAAACTGCAGTACAGTTTACACAAATTGTACTGTTCTTGAATGCAATGCATTATTACGAAAGATTTTCAAATTTTGTGTTGAAGTTACATCAATCAATCATGCTCTGTACTTAATCCATAATATATGCATTTGTGTCATTTATTCGGGTCTTTTCCTGCAGTTATTATTCATTCCAGTCTTATCAGTGAAAAAACACATTGGCTAGCCAAACCATTACAAGCCTTTCTATGCAGTTCACTGAAATGGTGAAATGCCCATCCTCTATTTTTTTTCTTTCTGTTTTGCCACAGCAACTTACCACACGTCTAATATTGGTGTTCCAAATGCTATGTGGTCTCTAGGACGATGTCAGCTCATTGCTCTCAATCATAATGAGCTCTTGGAAAACAGATCTGTCTGAACAAATTATTTTCCTGGGAAATATCCAGCAATCATTGTTGAATTGTGTGTCCGGTCAGACCCAAAGGGTTGACAGACAGACAGCCTGGTCTTAATGAAACTTGGTCTAATAGTGGAATGGCACTCTAAAGCACACAAACTGCATTTGTTGGCCCAGCAGGAGCAGACATTTCTACCATATGATTCAGGAGTTAGACTCAGATTGTGGGAACTTTGAATTGGATGGAAAGCACTCGCTTCCTGTGAAGCTACATGCAAGCCGGCAGAGAAGTGAGTGGAAGCAAACAGCAGTGAGTCATCACTGAGAATAATCATGCATACTGCAGCCTCCTCAAATGGGTGGATGTCGTTCTGAAAAAACTCAGCATGGACTACAGTATGTGGGCACTTCAACAAACGCTGATTGTCATCCTGACCCCAGAACCTCAGCCACCTACAGTAAATATGAACAGAGAGCCACACCCACCCTCCCACAAATACTCCCATGTTCAGCTCGCGCTGCACGCAGCTTATGAACGGTTCTTCCTCTTAGGTTTGAGGTTGCTAAAATTTAGTCACTGTATGTTTGATCATCTAAACAGATCCCCCCCCCAAGGCTGAAGACTTATGTGTTTGTGTGCATGTCTGTGTGTATGTAGACAGAGGGCATAGAAGTTGAATGCTGTGTTAACACCAAGCACAATTTAAGTGTCAAATTTGCATCAAACGCCTCTCTTTTGATGACCAAAAATTTGTTCATAAGCTTGATGCCCCAGACATGTGTGGGAGGAGCCACCACCAGAGGATTTCAGCCTGATCGTCACATGTTTGTGGAATGTGTAGGTGTCTGTGTGTGTCTCATTTAAATGCATGGAACACATGGAGGAGGTTTGGAGTTTAGCTTTCTTTATTTTGAAGAGCTCTACCAAAGGATCAGTAATCACATCTCCATTTCTGGGTTCATGAGATCATTCAGAGATTCTCCCAGTACGGTGACCTTCACCATCTACTGCAGGAGCAGCATCTGAGCATGGCAGCTGTCCGAGTAGTCAGAGAGAGGAAAAATAAAGATAAACTGGAGGATCGTTTAAATGTCTCAATGAAAATAAGAAAAATATCATAAAGTTCAGGAGGACCCAGAAAGCTGCCTCCCCATCCCACAGCGGCTGTCTGTCTGCTGGCCTCGCTCCAGCCATCGCTCCAGCCCTATGGGACCTGCGACAGGCTGGGAACCTGTCCAAGGTGTATCCCGCCTTCACCCAACAGTAGCGGGGACAGGCTCCAGCAACTCTGCAGCCCCAAGGGGTAAGAAAATGGATGGAAGTTCAAGACCAGAAAGCTTGTATCAACGCAGCACATTGGATTTGTATTCTACCCACTGATCGAGTCACTGAAAACATCACAAGCCCAAAGCTGAGTCCCTGATTAGTGTATGGAATGTGCTGGCCTCACCAAAGGTCAAATGTTTAAACTCTTGAGGCCAAAATCATGCTGCAGGACCTGGGACCTTCGAAACGTAACGCACCTGACGTGCAAATTGCGCTAGGTGTGTATGCAGTTTAATGGAAATCGCATTTTAAGAAACTTTTCACCAGCAGATTTTCCTGAAGCTGAACTCATAACATGCTGATGTGACTGGTTTAAAGGCAGACAGGACAAACCATGGAGAGGAGTCTTTCACATCACAAATCTATTCTACAGCACTAAAGAGAAAGTGGTGGTCTTTTTCAAGCCTCCTTTTAGTGTGGAACTGAACTTCTGGACACATGGTTGCAGTAACACCTTTAAAGTGACCAAAAGCCCAGACGCAGGTCATGTGATTTTCAACTGGATTCCTCACACAGGATGGAGAAACATGTGAACAACACCAAGTCACTCAACACAGAAACCTGATGTTGGACCAGAACAACCAAAGAAAATGTCATCAAAAAATCACTTGACCAGAGTTCACTTTGTCTAATCCCTTATGGCGGGGCCGTTCACTAAGGGGGTTGGGACTTCTGGGTCCATCTGCTGGGACTGGGTGCCTGAGGTTGGGGGGTCTTTTTGGGCCCTTCTAGATTGGCTCCTGATAGGAGCAAGCGCCTCATGCAAGTGTCGCCCATGGGGGGTGGCTCCCTCTCCATGGGGGGGGTCATGGTTACCTGAGTGGCAGAGCTGAACGCCATGGGTCCTGGGTCGCCTGAATGTGTCTGTGTGCTTCTGCACAAACACAGATGGTGACATGTGGCCAATGTTGAAACAGACAGTTGTGAAATTTGTGCTTATTTGTGTTTGGATGGATACGTGTGGGTTTGCACAAAAGTTCAGCCACTCTGTGAAAGTTTATCACAACATTAAGCTTCAAGCAACAATCATTGTTTGTTTGGATGTTTTCTCTCTTCTTTATTCCTTTCCTTCTGCCTTTTCTCCTGTTTCTGTTTCCAAACTTCTAAACTGTTCGTATTCTTTCCCTTTTCCATTTGATCCAAAACTTAAAGAAAAAAAATAACTACAGTCTAGCTTCAAACACAAAAGCAGTTTATAAAAATACACTCTACAGTTATGCAAGCAATATGAAACAACTGTAACAGCTAAATCTGTCCAGCAAACGAGGCTCTGGACTTCTGTTTGTCAGTTCAGCTGCTGGACGTACACGTGCTCACACAGATGCTGGATAAGGACCCGTCTGCCTCACTCTTTGATGCTTTGGATGCCCCCAACTCATCGTTTTTTGACGCGCCGGCTGTTCGTGTTTTGATTTGGCTGTTCTGATTAAATCAGGGGTCCAGTCATGATGTTGGATACGGTGCCGAACGTGGAAAGAACCTCAGGACGGGTCCAGTACCAGTACCCTAGTCCGGCCCACATCTGGAACAGGTACCATGTCCTGAACCAGTACCGATCCGCGTCCAGTACTGGGTTATGGTTAGGGTTGGGGTACCTTGTTATGGTTAGGGTACCGGACCGGTACCGGTTTTCGGCCTTAAGGTCGGGGAGCCTTGATTTCATTAGATAAGCCAGCGCAACATAAAGTGACGAGTTGGGGACAAAGCGTCAATTTTTGACGCAGAGGGCTCCTTACCCGTGTGGGACGACTTGGGAGTGAGAATGGGTTGGCTGGACAGGACGAATTAAAAATAAATAATTAAAAATGTGTTCCTCTGAAATCCATACAGAAATAAAGTAGTTTAGACTGAATCTTCTGTGTTTGAGTAGTGATCACTCGTGTCCTTTTTCAAACACAGGTTTCACACCCCCATCATGACGAACGCTCCATAGCTAAACATGAGATTCTCCAGAACAAGAACCGAGCTGAAGTCTCCCAGCAGGAGCATTCAGATTTCTGAGGATTCTGCTGCTGGAAGAAATCTGTTTTCTGCAGTGGAAAACTGTTTTTTTTTTCCCCAGACAAGGACTTTTTTGTTTGTCTGAACATGACAGGGCAGGATGCAAAGGAGTAGAGCTTTACAAATCCATCAGATTTCACATTGACAGATTCTAGGAATTTAGCTAATGATGCATAGCACTAAATGAAGCGTTGCCGCTCAGTTCTCTACTTTCCTGTTCCACATTTCACAAGCTGCCTCAGCTCAGAGCCAAACACATGTAGCAAATAAGACTTTCAAATCCAATGACATTTTAGGAATTAGGTGTTCTAGATAAAAGACCCTCAACTTATCACGAATAAAACCAAAACAAATATTGCTCATATCCTCTTAAGGCTCATGAAGCTCCGCGTTGCTTCTTAGCTCTCACAAAGGTCAAATTCAAACAGCAGTGAATTTCCTTTTGGAGTTGAGTGCAGAAGAGGACATGATGCCTTTAACAGAGACATGGGCGGCACATATTTGTTTACCTTGAGAACCTTGTCTGAAACTGAGAGAAAAGTCTCTTCTGTTTCTTTGTTTTCATGTGTGTGTGTGTGTGTGTGTGTGTGTGTACAAATATGTGAATACGTGCAGTGAAATTTGTCATCAACTATTCAACAAATCAGCTACATTCACGCAACAGTCACAGAAATAGAGCTCTTTTTATTCTTTAAGGAGACTGCAGTTTCACCACAAACTTCAGTCACTATCATTGTGTGAGTAGTCTTCATCATAAAACCTTACAAAACAACACAATATAGCATCAAGAAACAAGAAAACGGGACAAGGATTCTGACAGAAAACTTTACACAACAATAAGCACATGGCACAAACTTCAATGTCTTTGTCTGGTTCCCAGAAAAAGTGGAACACGATAAACTAGGCAGTTACAGTGAAAACCTGCTGCTCAGTGTGATGTTGGTCAGTGTTGAAGCTGATGGATGCTGGGGACACTGTACACCTGAGGCTGCTGGAAACTGAAGCACAGAATGAAGTATGTGAACCTGTGGGTGTGCAGAGCCAGAATCCTAAAGGAAGGATTTCCTAAGAAGAAAAAAAACTTTCAAAGGTTTCATGCATGTATCTGTGCCTCACTGTTCTTGCATCATTTTCGGGAAAACCTGGTGAGCTTAACTCATAGTGGAGCTTTGGTAACTAAAAACCTGTAAGAAAAAAAATCAGTTTGAAATATAAAATGCAAGAAATGTAAAGGCCCACTCCAATGAAAATCATGTTTTTGGTGTTTCTGAGTGTTTCTTTATTCAAATAGTTGTGAATCAGGATCCAACAAAAAACGCGGTTTGGAAAAAGATCATATTGGCGATGTAGAAAATACCCTGAGCAGTTTAAAAGCTCCCTGCTCTGAGCTCTTAGCCACTGGGAGGGGAAGGCTGGGGGGGGCTGGCTCCACACCAACAACTCAGAGGTGAATTTCTAATAAACTCCTGCCACTCTGCAGAAACTAGGTTCTAGAAAACGACACAGGTTTTTGATTTGGGCTAAAAAAGGTATAATCATAACGAAAAGTTCACTGGGAATGCTTTGAAAAAAGATCAAAAGATGATCAGACGGTTCCTTTAAGAAATGTTGAGTTTTTTACATCAAAATTAAACACCGATTTTTTTTTTCAATTAGTTAGAGCTCTGAGTATGCTTCCTTCCAAAACAGTCCAATTCTATTACAATAGGAAGCTGAATGTACCCCATCCTCCTAAACTCCAGCTCAACATGTTGAGCCCCAGCTGCCAGTCACAACACATGTGGTCTTAAACATATTTACATCATACAATGCATAATGTTAGCATAAATGTAATAACTGTAAGTCAAATACGGGGAGCTGAACATTTGTGTTTGTACAGTCCTGTTTTAGTTTGCCTTCGTAAACTGACCTGACTGGCTTTGCAAGAACTGCTGCTGCCATCAACTTGATATACAAAGTGTGGACTCACCATCAGAACAAAACACACACACATATTGGTTGAAGTTTAAAGAAGCAAACATCCTGCTGGCTGCATGAAGCTCTGCACAGACATCTGCTTTTGAAAGCCTCTTGCTTTACTGAGCAGCAGAAGCTGAAAGTTAGAGCTTCAAGGGACCTGAGACTCTGGGCAACATGACTGTTGGAGAAACATGCAGTAACAGGGACGGTTTGGTCCTAACATGGGAACGCTGCTTCAAAACAGTCACTCAGAAGCAGATGACTGCAACAGACTTGAAGCCGTTTTGCTGTACAGTTCATCTGAACAATCTGCAGAGACAGTTTGTTCTGGATTCTTCTCTGTGAAGGAGCGCTGCCTGAACCTGTACGTGCCGCTGCTGCACATGAACAATGTCACACAGAGTTCCCACGCAGCAGATCCACACACACAAAAGGCCAACAGGGTTTAAAGCCTCTGGTCAGCAAACATTTCTGAAGCAGTCACTCAGAGATACTTCCTTCGGTCTCTGCACAGGATCTTTTTGAAGGCCCTCCTGAAGTCATGGTTAAAGATTGTGTAAATGATGGGATTCAGAGCACTGTTGCAGTAGCCAAACCAGAAGAAGAAGTTGAAGAGAGTGGTGGGCACGTAGCAGCTGGAGCAAAGCGTTTTTAGCATGTAAGTGAAGAAGAAGGGAAACCAGCAGATGACAAAGACACCGATGACCACGGCCAGGACGAAAGTGAATCGCTTTTCCCGGTTCTGTCGGCCCTTCCAACGGCTCACTTTGGCGCTCTGCGCCCGCCTCTGAGGGTCAGTGTCTCCTGGTTTGACCTGGCTCAGTCTGGTTTTCCCCTTGGTAGATTTCTTTTTGATTGAGCACGGATTGTCCACTTTGTGGTCAGAGGAGGAGGACTCCTCTAGGTCCACCCCATTGACCTCAATCTTTGCTTCATCTGCTCCCTTTTCTCCCTTGACCCCCTCCTTCAGTTCCACATCCTTATCTCCGTTCAGCTTCTCGTGGCAAAGGCGATCTTCTGGCTCACTCGTGCCATTCTCCCTCCGGTTGGCTGCAGCGGCGGTGCTGGGCTTTGAGAAGCCCTTCTGCTGCCGGTCTCCAGGTGGAGCACGCGTCCTCTTTTTGGCAATTTGGTAGATCCTCACATAGACCAGCACCATGATGATGCAGGGGAGGAAGAAGGAGCCGATGCAGGAGGAAATGACATACCACTTCTCATCATTGATCTTACACACAGGGCTTTCACTGCCGTTTTCTTTCTCCATGGTGATCAGAGGTGGGAAGGAGATGACCGCAGCGATGACCCACACGATGAAAATGATGGACTTGATGCGGCGAGGTGTTCTCTTCAAATTATACTCAATGGCCTGTGTGATGGACCAGTAGCGGTCTAAACTGATAGCACAAAGGTGTGCAATAGAGGCAGTGCAGAAAAGAACATCAAGGGCAAGATAGATCTCACACCATACCTTCCCAAAATACCAGAATCCCATGAGTTCATTGGCCAAAGAGAAAGGCATCACCAGGGTGGCCACCAAAATGTCAGCTGATGCCAGAGACACTAAGAATAAGTTTTGTGGGGCCCGCAGGGCCCGGCTCGTAAACACGGCAATGACCACCAGCACGTTGCCAAACACTATCAACAAGATCATAATCCCCACCAGCACAGTCAGGGGCAGGGCGATCTGGATGCTGTAGGGGGCTGAGCCTGATACATTCTGGTTGGTCTGGTTGTTGATCTCCATTGAAGCAGACTGGCCCAGCTCTCTGGAGAGTTCACCTCAGGTCAACAACATTCACATTCACCAAGATGGAGAGAAGCTCACGGGAGAGCTGAAAAGACAGGCACACAGCGGCTCCTCTGAGGCTCTCCTGAGTTCTTCCTCCTCATTGTGAGCTGCCTCCTCAGGATGAGCCCTTATTTTCCTGATGTTGTGGGTTCATCTGTAAACAGAAGGAGGAGAAACTTGTATTTTCATCAGCTGTAGCGTCTGTGTGTGTTTCCGTTTGACTGCTGCTCACATTATTCTTTGACACTATATGTGTTTCATCCAGAAGAATTCCTGTTCTTACCTGAAGCAGCGGAAACACGACCTGCCCGGCGCCGCAGACACGAGGAGAGCTGCCAGAGAACTTCTTCAAACAGAAGCAGGAGGATCCATGAGGCGGAAGAAGCGTTTCCATCAGAGTCCTGTCCCCCAGCGGAGTCTCTGAGCTGCTGTAGCGCTGCTCCGTACACAGCCTAATGGGGCGCTAATCGCGTTATCCAGCGCGCAGCCGCGCTCCGGTCCTCCTGCGCGCGGAGTTTCTCTCCTCCGTGAACCCGCGCGCCACTCCCTCTCCTTATAATGCGCGCGCTGCAAAAAGTGTCCAGTCGCGCTTCTGCCCAGCGACACCCACGGCGTCTGTCTGACTGACTGACGAGAGCAACCGCAGCTGGATCACATACAGATGCGACGCATGCGCGCGTGATGCGTAAACAAAAAAATCTATGACAAACAACAGAGAGAAGGAGGCTCATGTGAGCCTAAACTACGCAACAGAACTTCAGTAGTAATAAACAACAGCAAAATAGTATTATAAATAATACTACTAATTCATTTATTTTCTAAACCGCTTTATCCCTTTTGGGGTCACGGGGTTGCTGGAGCCTAACCCGGTTACTCATGGGTGAAGGCAGGGTACACCCCTGGACTGGTCGCCAGTCTGTCGCAGGGGCCGCAATCACACACCCACATTCACACCTAGGGACAATTTACAGTGACCACTGCACCTATGAAGCATGTTTTTGGACAGTGAGAGGAAGCCGGAGTCCCCGGAGAAAACCCACGCATGAACGGGGAGAACATGCACACTCCACACAGAAAGGTTACAGTATTCAATTTAGAATATCTTTTGGGTTACTTCTTGCAGCAATACAAACGCTTTGGGTCATAGTGGTTTCATTTAAAGACCCACTCCAATGAAAATCGTCTGTAAGTGTATTTAACATGTTTTTGGAGCATTTTTCTCATAATAGAGGATCCATACAAAAAAATCAACATTTAGAACGGTGTATATGAGTATGTCTTAATTCAAATTATTGTTTTGGATCAATACATGTGCTGGAAAAACCTGGGGCTGATGACGTAACTACCCCCTGGGTGTGTCAAAGTCTGTCTTCCTCCACCCCTTTGGGAAAAGTCCTTTTCCTCGAGCTGGCCTCTGGCTCAAAACTGTACAGGTGGAATGATCCAATATTGTTTGCTGTTATCTTTGTGCCTCTTGTGCTTGCTTGGGGCTGCGGCTATAAACTCACGTGCAGACAGAGCTCCCAGTGTTGGGGAAGTGGGCGGGTTTCTTCAAGCCCCGCCCACAAACCAGAATTGTATATCTAATGAGCTACAGTCACTGGGCATAAAATGTGTCTTAAAAACGACAACGGCATAGTCATAAGTCATAATTAAAAGACTACTGGGAACAATTTTACAAAAGAAAAAAAATATGGTTGGAGTGGGACTTTAAAATGAATTCTGACTTCAGATGATGGTTATTGACGTCATCTAGTAGAAATTAATAGAAAGAGAAAATTTAAAAGAAAAATACATTTTTCAAAATAAGAACACTAGTAGGGCTGCACGGTGGTGCAGTGGTTAGCGCTCCTGCCTCACAGCAAGAAGGTTCCCGGTTCAAGTCCTGGCTGGGGGTCCTTTCTGTGTGGAGTTTGCATGTTCTCCCCGTGCATGCGTGGGTTTTCTCCGGGTACTCCGGCTTCCTCCCACCATCCAAAAACATGCTTCATAGGTTAATTGGTTACTCTAAATTGGCCCTAGGTGTGAATGTGAGTGTGCATGGGTGTGTGATTGTGGCCCCTGCGACAGACTGGCGACCAGTCCAGGGGTGTACCCTGCCTTCGCCCATGAGTATCCAGGTTAGGCTCCGGCAACCCCGTGACCCCGAAAGGGATAAAGCGGATTGGAAAATGAATGAATGAATGAAGAACACTAGTAGTTGTAGGTTTTTGTCAACAAAAAAAAAAACAATTAATTGAACAGGATCACACAGATGAACATAAATGCATATAAATAGTGGAGATGGTTTAGTGGCTGTGGTCTATTTCAGTTTGTCTACAAAAAAACCTTTGCAGATGCAGTTTTTTTCTGTTTGTATGAAGCTAAAACCTTTTGCAGACATTTTTTTTGCAGTGTAGCTGCTGGCTTCTGTTGCTAAGCAGCAGCCAGAGCCACACCACATGGAAATCAACAGGAACGTCTCAGCACATTCATCAAAACTTGTAGGATTTGAGCTGTATCCAAATTCCATCCCTACTCCGTAACTACTAAAAAACTTTATATTGCGGAACAATCTAGTGCCCTGGATTTTAAAAGCAATTTGGATAAAGTGAAAGCTACATGAGCTGGGAGCTTATTCCATAAAACAGGAGCTTGGTGGATAAAGGCTCTACCTCCAACTGTGCTTTTAGAAATTCTAGGAACCACAAGCAGTTCTGCACTTTGTGAGTGAAGTGTTCTGTTTGGTTGGTAAGGCTCTATGAGATCTTTAATATAGAATGGGGCCATACCATTCAAGGCCTTATAGATTAGCAGGAGGATTTTGAACTTGATTCTAGATTGAACTGGGAGCCAGTGAAGTGAAGCTAACACAGGAGTAATGTGTTCTCCTCTGCTGGTTCCTGCTAACAATCTAGCTGCTGCATTTTGAACAACCTGAAGACTTTTTAAAGAACTTTTAGGACACGCTGCTAGCAAAGAGTTACAGTAATCCAGCCTAGACGTAACAAATGCATGGATGAGTGTTCCAGCATGTGGGGTTATGGACCCAGGACATTTGTTGGTTTTGTGTTTGGTTTCCACTTCCTGTTTTATTTTGTTGTTGGTTGTTACTTCCTGTGTTCTCTCCCTCCTTAATTGGCACACCTGTTTTCACTTACCTCATCCCCTCCTCCTGTTATAAGTCTTCGTCTCCCCTGCACTGGTTGTCGGGTGGTTTTTGTACCTTCATGGATTTGTGTTCAGTTTTCGAGAACTTTACTCAAATAAATGAGTGACTTTGCATTTACGAGTGTCATCTGCATCTGTGTCCTCACGTCAACCCTGACATTACCATC
>BSAI01000109.1:484734-539387 GCA_036245035.1 Adrianichthys oophorus | reverse complement strand
TCATGGGCGAAGGCAGGGTACACCCCTGGACTGGTCGCCAGTCTGTCACAGGGGGCCACAATCACACACCCATGCACACTCACATCCACACCTGGGGACAATTTAGAGTAACCAATTAACCTGTGAAGCATGTTTTTGGACGGTGGGAGGAAGCCGGAGTCCCCGGAGAAAACCCACGCATGCACGGGGAGAACATGCAAACTCCACACAGAAAGGTCCCCCAGCCAGGACTTGAACCAGGAACCTTCTTGCTGTGAGGCAGGAGCGCTAACCACTGCGCCACCGTGCAGCCCCTAACATCTTCTTTCTAATCCTAATTTTTTAAAGATATTTTTCTTTATTACAAGTTATAAACTGACTAATGTTTTTATTTGCTCAAATTTGAATAAAGAAAAACTCAGAAATGTAGTTTTAGTCTTAAATTCTTAAAAGTCATATAGGTCGTCTATCATGAGAAAAATGCTACAGGCTCACATTAAAAATACCAAAAACACAATTTTCATTGGAGTGGGTCTTAAACATAAACTTTTTAATGTAATGTATAATTATGTTATAATTATACATAAGAAAGTGACCATGTAAAACTGCTGAGTTAAAATCAATGTGGTTAAGAAGGTGGGTGCACCAAACTTTAGTGCTGGTGCACCTAAGAAAAAAGTAAGGCGTAAGACAAAATAATTAAGAAGCACTGTGTCAGGGTAAAGGGGAAGTAGGTGAGACGAAGCCGAATCTTTTTTCCCAACTTCCAGTTCTTATGGACTATACAAGGAGCCTGTTAGTGTTGTTCACGTGATACGCGCGCACTCCTTGTGTGCAGCTTGACTGTTGCAAATGAGGAAATTAGACTTTTAGAGTGTAGTTTGTGTGGACATCCTACAGCCATCCTACGGGCACTTATCACATGCACTCACGTACGTGCAGCATTTGCACTTCAAGGGCTAGTACTGACTCCTTACTAATGACTAGAGTGTGGTGTAAGGACACCGTATTACAGTATCATCTGTACGTAGAAGTGCCTGCAACGATACAAAAGAGGAGGGAAAAAAATAGGCGTCAATGAAGAATTCGTCTGGCTGTTATCACTCTGAATGCTTTCTTGCTTCAAAGGGGATCTAGTTTGGGCTTGAAACCAAATATAAACCTTAAGCCTACAATAGGGGTTCACATTAGGAACTAAATGGGCTCGTGGGGGCGGGATAAGCAATCTGTCAAGATGATTTAACAAGGCTTAAATTTATGCATCCAATCATAAAAAAACATGTTTTGATCCTTTTCACATTTAGTCCCCTTCTGTGAGGATATCAAAGCCAGAAGGAGATTATTCTTTGGAGTGGAGTGTGAATTCTGTTGACATTTTCCAATCTGACAGCAGTGAAAGTGGTTCTAATAAACTGTGAATGACTTCAGTGTAATATAATGTCAGCAAATCTGTCACTTGTGAAATGAGTGAAATGAGCCTATGCTGTTAGTCTGAATGGCAAAAGGGATTTCAACCCCCCTTTTTTTTAATTGGTTTGTGTATACCTAACAAGACTTCTTTGTCTGGCTCGTCACCCAGGACCTGTCTGCCATGGGAGACCCTACCAGGGGCTGAAGTCCCAGAATGACTTGTGAAGGTGAAATCCACAAAGTAGGATTACAGATTTTTGAAGGCTTTAAAACTTCTTTTAAAAAGTGTGTGTTGATGAGCTTTACGACCTTAGAACATCTAAAATCCTACTTTGCAGATTTCACTTATCATGGGTTATTTATGGAACATAAGGGAGCACTGTATAGTGCACCATAGTGAGGGAATTCAAACATAACAAAAAAAAAGTACCAAGGCCTCACCCAAAGCTAAATTGTATTTGCATTGTATATTTTCTGCTCCTTAAAAACTTGTTATGGTTTCTTATTTCTTTCCTGGTGGTTGTTTTGTGTTAATTTTGTCCTTTTGTTTTGTTTCTACAGAGCAGTGTGTGGCAGGGGGCGTGGCTATCTCTCTTCCTCGGGCTGCCTCCTTGCACACCTGCTCCTCCTCATCCTCATTTTCCTCCTCTATATAAGCATGTTCTTGGCTGCTTCTCCCTGCTGGATGATTCCTTATGTTTTTGGTTGAATAAACTGTTTCTTGAACTCCTCTGACTCTGCTCTGGGATCTGCTTCCGTACCCTGACAGAACGCAGATCTCAACACCTTAAACTCCCAATATTTTCAATAAGTTTCAGCTTTGAAAACAAATATACAATATCTCCGCCTCCTAGACTCTCCCGAGAAAAGAGACAAAATAGATGCTGTGAAAATAAATATTTGTCTTAAGATGACAAATGAAAAACGTATTTTTCACTTTGTTCTTCTCTGTGGACAGAAGCATTAAGTGTGCACAACAAACAAAGAGACTAAGTGGGTTATAGTGGGTGAAGTTTGAGAATGAAAAGCCTTTCCCATCAGTGTAAAGAGGATAATCGGCGTGACCCTCTGACGTCAATCACCTTCCACAAAAAAGCGGCTTGACAATGAGAACTAGTGTTCTCCTGCCACACATGCACACACAGTTTTAAATGCACACTACAGCTAAAACGTAGTTATTGTACACCCACAAATTCTTGAGCACACACATCAAACCTTTCACCTTGTGTAGAGATTTCCCTGGATGTTTCACACCCACTCACAGGAGTCATGATTCACTAATGTGCTTATTAAGGCTCTTTGATCAGCATGAACAAGTACAAGAGGTACAACGAGTAGCAGTGGAAAAGATGTGGCAGCCACTGGAAAAAGGCGAGTAAAGGAAATACAGCAGCAAAATCTGGAAACTTCTTCTGATGGGAGTGACCTGTTCAGTGCAAAAGTTTTTCATGAAGAATAATGTAAACTGAGGGCAGTGTAATTGCAAGACCACTTTAAATGATGTCAATGAGGATTAACATTTAAGCTGAAAGTAGAAAAAGGAACTTATCACAGGGGAACTTTGTGTGCAGACAGCGTATTGACATGAGCAGTAGTTAGAGACACTGTCATTTCAAAAATAATTTTAAATTATCCATTATGCAACAACTGCAGGTTTTCATGACAAACCTAGCTTAAATAGAAACCTAAACTTCAGTAGGCTTTTATCTGCAATGACATGGATTAAAATAAGTTTTTATACAAAAGTATAATATGAAATTCCATCATATGGTATCGATGAATTTAGACAAAAGTGAAATACCAGGGATTTTGGTCCAACTTGTAGTAAACAGAAGTACTTAGATTACTCTCTTTGCCTTTTGATAACTTCAAACAAGCTACAAGATCACTTTACTTTAATCATATTTATTATGTACTTGCTTTGTTTAAGAGTGCCACCATTGATAAGAGGCTTTCTCACTCCAACATGCAAGGTAAAACATTGGATAACTAATAGGATGGAATAGAGGGGCGTGATTGGAAGGGACGGCCTTCCTGATCTGAACCCCAGCTAGGTTTTGTTGTTGGACTTCTGTGCTCTTCATAGATTGTCCATAACAAACACCATGTTTGAGCACAAGGGTGTCCATCAATATACGTGGCACCAGATCAATGCCTTCGGAAAGAGATCGTTGATCGACTTTGTAGTTGTTTCAGGCAACAGTGTGGCCGTGTGACTTGGACACTCGGGTTAAGCAGAGCTGTCCACCTGCTGTTGAGTTGGATCCGCTGGCGGGGAAGGAGGCCGGAAAGACCCAAACGTACTGTAGGGGTCTGCTAGGAATATCTGGCTGAGCCCCTCCGTCAGGGAAGTCTTTAACTTCCCTGTCTTTAGAGCTTCAAACAGGTATTGATGGAGGCTGGTAACATTGAGTCTGAATGGACAATGTTCGCTTCTCCAGTCCATATGTGTTTTGTGGATTTGGAAAAGGCGTTCGACTGCGTGGTGTCTTGTGGAGGGCAATCTGGGAGTATGGGGTCCGGAGGGCGTTATTGAGGGCTGTCCAGTCTCTGTATGACCAGAGCAGGAGTTTGGTTTGCATAGCCAGCAGTAAGTCAGACCTGTTACCGTGCATGTTGGACTCTGGCTGGTCTAACACTATCACTGGTTTTGATCGTAGTCTTTTTAGACCGAATTTCTAGACACAGCCTGAGGCTGCAGGGGGTCTGGTTTGGGAACTGCAGGATTTCCTCTTTGCAGATGATGTTGTCCTGTTGGCTTCATCAAGATAGGACCTTCAGCATGCATTGGAGCCATTTGTAGCCAAGTAGCTATCTGCCATGTTTCCTTAATAATCACAGTATTTTGAAGGATGCAGGGTCCAAAATTGCCTCAACTTTCCACTAATTTTATCATTGAATTGCAGTGAGGCACAAAATTAAGACATTTGCAGTTAACATAACCTCACGTTAACATCCCAGCTCGGTGCTGTTTTCTTATCACAGCTAGTTTACTGGCCTTTGATTCTCAACCTCCACATTTCAGTTAAAGTCCTGCTTAGAGCGTCATTAAATCCAAATTTTGGCTGGCAATATTTTTTACTACTAAGTCTTCTAACTCCAGCTGCTTTTTATATGTCAAAAAACAAAATCTTTATTATTTTTCAAAAGGCAAATATCAAATTCTAAGATGGACCTTTATGAAAACTTGATTGGGGAGATTTTTTTTAAAAAGTGTTGTCATTTTGTGGTTCCCATACAAATCCAACTAATGAAAACTTTTTTACCAGAGAACCATGATGACACTCATCTGAAACCCTGCTTTTCAAATAGAGAGGAATGCTGTCTCCATCTGCTGCAGGCCACAGAGTACTGCAGTTTACAGGAAAATGTTGCATGGTTTCACTAAATTCTTTTTTTTTTTTTTTTTTACAGATTCTAAAGGTATTATTACTGTATGATTAATTTATTAAAAGCATAGGAATATTTTGTAAGTGTGCAATGATTAATTTTACAAACAATTCTTTAGCCAAAGCTTCAACCAGTGTGACTCAGAGATAAAGACCTGCTACTGAACATTGCAGGTGAAGTTTTTCAGATTCCTTGTGTTTCTTCAAGATAATCAAGTGTAAATGAAACATGTGTACAAACAAACATGTAAACAAGAATGACTGTCAGATCCATTCACATTGGAATTTGATCAAGTTCAGCCCACGGTTGTTTTCCACGTTAAAATAATACAAAGGAACATTATGAGAACATTCTAGCACACTGTATGGTCACGTTTCCACACGTTGGGCTGTAATGATTGGACATGTGTGTTGTCCACTGGACTTAGTCGTTTTTACATTAAAGTAAAATAAACCTACAGTACATCAATCCAAATGGTATTTTCCAATAATAATTATAGATGGATTTATTTCATTTAGAAATTACATGACAGCATATGACCGCATAGGTCACTTCAATTACTAACTTGCCTCAGACAGGTTGATCTGGTTGAATCATAAAAATGTAAATCGATTCGTAGATTCTCTATAAATACGGTAAATATGTAAAGATATACCTAATAGCCTACTTGTAAGTAGTTGTGCAGATACTGTGTGTTGGTGTGACTGTACGGGTGTGTAGGAGCAGCGACGCATGTGATTTTTTTTTTTTTTTACATTCATCTCATGTCATGGCTTTGTATAATCATCAGCCCTCCTACCCCTCCCTCTTTCTGTTTCCCCTCCTCTCGTCCAATCGGAGCGGTTAAATCTTAATAAAGTTCAGTTACAAAAGGGGTTTATATTACACAGTTGAAGGAGTATTAAACAACCCTGATTATAAAAGCAGTAGCGGTTTTAGACATGGGCAGTATGAGCAGCTTCCCAGGGCGACAATTTAATGGGTGTGGAGAGAAAAATAATCTGTGCCACCATAGTTTTCTGTTATCAGTTACCATATATATTCCAATAATGGCCGGTCTCTAATAGACGCTGGTTTCCAGTAAAAAACGATCTAACAGGTGTTAGTTGTGATAGACGCCGCTCCCAATAATGGCCGGGCTCCTTTAAGAGTTGTTGTGATCCACTCCTTGGTTATTTTAGCTGTGTGTTTAGGGTCATTGTCTTGCTGGAAGGTCCTGAACATTCTGGAGAAGGTTTTGGTCCAGGATATCCCTGTACTTGACCGCATTCATCTTTCCCTCCATTGCAACCAGTCGTCCTGTCCCTGCAGCTGAAAAACACCCCCACAGCATGATGCTGCCACCACCATGCTTCACTGTTGGGACTGTATTGAACAGGTGATGAGCTGTGTCTGCTTTTCTCCACACATACCGCTTAGAAATAAGACCAAAAAGTTCTATCTTGGTCTCATCAGACCAGAGAATCTTATTTCTCACCATCTTGGAGTCCTTCCGGTGTTTTTTAGCAAACTCCATTCAGGCTTTCATGTGTCTTTCACTGAGGAGAGGCTTCCGTCGGGTCACTCTGCCATAAAGCCCCGACTGGTGGAGGGCTGCAGTGATGGTTGACTTTCTACAACTTTCTTCCATCTCCTGACTGCATCTCTGGAGCTCAGCCACAGTGATCCCACTGCACTCCCCAGGCTCAATCTGTCAAGCCCTGCGTCTTCGGCCGTTCTCACCCGTCTGCCCCTTCTCTTGTCCTGCCAGAAAATGTGTGGAGAAACAAAATCAGCCCCCCCCCCCGTCGTTTCCCCTGCCAGGTGCCCTGCATCAGGGAAATTGTTCTGGACCAGCTGACATACATGTGCGATCTGAGGTCCTGTAGTGTTATTCCGGCGTTGGGCATGGCGTGCCTATATGGCAGCAGTGCAATTTGAGCGGTGTGGCTTGGGTGCCAGATGCGGCACGTCAAGACTTGAGTGTGGCAAGAATGACCGGGCGTATTAGATAATCAGGGACTCAGCTTTGGGGACGTTACGTTTCAGTGACTCCATCAGCAGGTTGGAAAAAGAGTCCAGTACCACTGCTCAACACGTGGGTTTCCGTTCTGAACTTCCAGACATTTTCCCAACGCGCTGACGGGCAGAACACAAATGGTACACAGACCGGCATCCTCCAGCTTACCTTCAAACCTGCGGCTGCATGGCCTAACCAAATAAAACATGAAAGAATACAGATAGTGACACTGAACACCATTCAACAAATGAACATTCTTTTTATTTGCAGCAGCGTTTTGTTTCTACAGTCTCTCTCTCTTTTGTTGGCAGTTACTTTTATTCCTGTGATGGCAGGCGTTGGCCACCGTACTAACGGGTTTGCAACATAGTTGAAAACAGGGGGGTTGAAACAGGAAAAATCCATACGACATGCCTGCGTCTAACCTACTTCACCCTGACATGTGTCTTTAGTATTCACTTTCAACCTGTCGCCCGCAGCATGCCTGTATGGGCTGTTGTGAGGGCAGTTGGGACTAAGGTTTAAAATAAAGCCCTTTGTCCTGCTTCACTGTCAAAATGCATAAAGTCACAATGCACATGATGCATATCTGTTTTATTCTCCAATATGCATATTAAATTAGTCTCCCTGTATTCCTTAAACGTTCTCATGTCAGGAACATCGGCAAATATGGCATTTTCTGACACATGGTCTATAAAGGGATACCTCAGGTGTTTCAGTGCAAAAACAGCTAAAGCCAAGTTAATCAAAATAAGTTCCAACCTCTTTCCTGTTTTAGCTTCAAAAGTTATTTTTAACCCAAATGCAAGCCCGTCAGACCCCTGATGAAACCCCCTTTTTAAATGTATGTGAGAGCAAAGCATCATCTTCAAAATGACTCGTGTTCATACATAAATAATAACATGTCTTTCTATGCAGATTAATTCAGGAATTCCGTTTATTTAATTTTTTCACCGACTGTTGAAAGAGAAGGTTGACTCAAGATTTCTGCATGTCATCTATATAAAATCATCAGCGCAGTTTGACTTGATGGTCATTTTGAAAGGCAAACTCAAATCTATTTAGATCATGCATTCAGAGGTTATTGAGTTATGAAGATATACACAGAAACCCAGAGTCCTGAATGTGTGACTTTGCAAAAACAGAAAAACTACTTGTTTGTTGAGAACGTTCAATCCAAAAAAAATAAAAATAAAAATCACAGTTTGTCAGGAAGTGAAAAGCTGTTAGAAAAAATCATTTCAAGCAAAAACCTTCATGTTAATTCTCCTCTATTTAAATATGATCCCACACAGTTTAATCAAAGCTTCTATGGAATTATCAGTACTTTAACAAAGTACTTCTCAAAGTTTTACAAATCTAAACTGCAGTGCCAACCTACATCATGAGCACAATTCTGAATGTGGTAAAAGCTCAAGGCCGATTCTTGTAAAAAAAAAAAAAAAAAAATCTAACTTCAATAGGAAACCACTTGATGCAAACAGCTTTGAAAATGAAACCGTTTTCCAGAAAAGCCAAACAATTTTCCCAGAGCTTTATTAAAGGCAAAGGCTGAGCATGGCCTCTGCATCTCAAGCCTTGAAACTGGAAGGACTGGTGACTAGATTCTTGCTATGACCATCATGCGTCTCCAGGACCTCTTGTTAGCAGTCTGAGACTTCAGGGACTTTGGAGTCACTGTTGAGTTTCCTGCGTTTCCTCACAGACTTCTCCTCATCCTGAAAAACACATTTCACTTTTTATTTATGCATGGGAATTTTAAAGATTGTAAAGAATGAAAAAGAATTACACTTTGTTACTACAGTAGATTTCACTATCAAATAATAAAGATTTACAGGACATACAGCATTAATTGTCATTAATTATTTAAAATTGGCATTAAATAATTAGTGTCATTAAATGTGTCAATATTTCATTAAAATTCATTTTTTAATGATTTAATGTCACATTTCACGATCGGGGTCACAGCATTTCATTACGTTATCTGTCAAACTGTCCCATCAAACTCAGTGGGCGTGGCTAACTCAGATCCTCTGTGCTCCATTTCTCTGGTCTGGTCAGCTGCTCTGCAGCGAGGTCAAAGTTTTTCTTCTGCGCTCCAATTCTAATACTACCCCTTGAAGACAAATAGATCCATTAACGTCTTCATTTTCCTCATCTGAGCTGCCATCTGGCTCAAAACTGCATGGCTGGATAGCTCCGATACTGCTCGCCGTTTTTTTGCTATGCCAATGTGAGGTGCTGTAAGCTAGCAGAAAAGAGTGTAAACAAAGGGTTGATGGAAATAAGTGTAGGCTAACTCCTACGCCAACAGTCTCACCCCCAAGTCAGAGGTGAATTTCAAGCAAACTCCTGCTGCTCTGCAGAAAATATGTCTTTAAAAGCGACAAAGATTTTTGATTTAGAATTGTTTTACAATAGAAAATATATAGCTGGAGTGGGACTTAGAATGTTAAAAATAACAAGTTTAAAGTACTAATGATTGATTTAATTTTAATTTTTTTCTTAAGTAACCATGGTATAAGAGGGATAATCCATGGATGCAAAATCTATCGTTTAAACGTTTTAACTGTTTATTATTTTGTCAGTTTTGTGTGACGTCAGTTACCATGTTGAGTTTGTCTTTCATTAACAAATGACAAAGTGCTATTATTGCTAAACAAATGATTGGTAATCTGGTAATAGTGGTTTTATGTAGCATACCATGTGCTGCTGTTCTTCATAAATTACTTTTTCCTATCTTCAAGGCCTGATAGGAACTTTACAAAAAAACTTTTTTTCTGTGTGAAAAGACAGAAGGTTTCTTTTTCATGAGTGTGCCGTGTCTGTATGTACAAACATTTTCAAAAACTCCATTCTGGGCCCAGTCTCCGGGCGACTGATCTTCAGGGTCCTCTGTCTCATCATCCTCCTCCTCTCCTTCTTCCTCTATCACTGTGTCCATCCCATCATCCTCATACTCTGTCAGATAGTCGGACTCCTCCGCTAAAAACAAAAATTTAAAACAAACGATAAAAAAATGTCCTAAGGACAGTGATGGCATGAAAAAAATGTTTTCAATTAACTTATACTGGAAAATTATAAAGACCTGTTAGGATTGATTATACAGTTTACATTTGACATGATCTAAAGCAGCAGTGTCCAAATCTAGGTATCGAGGGCCGGCCTCCTTCTGGTTTTCTGTGGGTTGTGCGGTCCCTGAAAGGTCATAGAGATGAGCACCTGCATCTTAAGGAGAGCGCAGGTGTGTCTTGCAGTTCCATTGACGCTCGTTTGGCCACTTCAAGGGACGCCATGACAATAGACGTACTATTGTTGGGCATAGAGTAAGTAAGTAAGTACAGTGGCCTCAAAAGTAGCCAACACCTGGAAAACATGTCTTTGACTGAAGTACTCACTGCCTACTTTTTCCGGACAGACAAAAGTTTTAATTAGCAACAAAATTCATCTTGTTAATTAGCTTTCCTTTTTCTTCAATGCTCCTCTACTGTCCGCCGGCAAGGTACACAAGTGCACGGGATATGAGAATGTAACCCCCTCCATGTTAATTCACCCCTGTGTGGCATCTGACAAATCCTCAAGCGAGGACAGGGCAGTCAAACTGATCAGAAGATTGCAGGTTCGATTCCCGCCTTGCCCGCCCATGTGTCCAAGTCTCCTTGGGCAAGACACTGAACCCACTTTGCCTCTGGTGGAAGGTTGACACCAGTGCTCGGCAGCGAAGCCGCAATAGCTGTGTGAATGTGACAAAGCACTTTGGCCTTTAAGGAAGGTAAAAAAGCACTATATAAGTAAACGTCATTTACCTTTCAAGGCTCCTGCTTGTCATATAATCATTTCATAATGTTTTACAATATTTATTTTAATCTTGTTTTATCATTTTATTATGATGTTAATTTCATCAAAACAGCGCATTCCAAATCATTTTAGAAATTATATTTTTCTATGATTTTTCTAAATCCTTAATACAAATGACAGTCAGCATAATGTTCAAGTCACTAACCATTAAAGTATATATTAAATTTTATTGAACAAATCTCCTAAAAATACCAGTACTTATTTTCAAAACAAAACCCGTCAAATGCACTGATCCACATATTTACACATACCAAAATTCCACAACATTTGATAGTTTCTAAAGAACTTAAAATGATCATTGGTTGAATTTGCTGCATTAGGAGGTCATATTTACTGAGATCTAAAGCTGTTCCAATCAAAAACATCTTCAGAGGTCCAGTTCCATTTGAACACAGGGCTCTTATTTTGTAGCAGCTTCACAATTCTCACATCCATGAGTTTTTTGAAGAGTTTCTGCTTGAATTTCTTTTGCAGGATGTCAGAATAGCCTCCCAGAGCTGCTGTTTGGATGTGAACTGCCCTCCACCCTCAGATATTTGGCTTGAGGATACTCCAAAGATTCTCAATAGGGTTGAGGTCAGGGGAGGATGGGGGCCACACCATCAGTTGATCTCTTTTTATGCCCATAGCAGCCAATGATGCAGAGGTATTCCTGCAGCAGGAGATGGTGCATTGTCATCCATGAAGATGATTTTGAAAGCACGGTTCTTCTTTTTAAACCACAGAAGAAAGTGATCCGTCAGAAACTCCTCCTACTTTTCAGAGGTCATTTTCTCACCTACAGGGAACTGGCCGACCAGTTCTCTCCTCATGATTCTGGCCCAAACCATGACCCCCGTGCTGACATCCCAGCCTTGTTGGGACATGGTGGCCATCCACCAACCAACGACTACTTCATCCATCTGAACAGGGTTACATGGCACTCATCAGTGAACATCTGTTTGAAAAGAGTCGTCATGTGTGTCTGGGCCCACTGCAGCTGATCCACAGACTGGTACCGGTTCACTGCACAGTCGTTGGGGGACCATTGCTTCAGAGAACATGTGTCAAACTCAAGGCCCGTGGGCCACATCCGGCCCAGTGTGTAATTAAATCCGGCCCGCAAGATCATTTTATGCTACTGTTATAAATGGCCTGGCAAAATGTAGAGTTGGTAATATTAACTACAGATCCCATAATGCAGCCTTGGCGAACAGTCACAATGCAGAAGATAAAAGTTAATTCTGAGAACAGAGCTTTTTAAAAGGCTCTGGGAGGCAGAACAAATGTTTACTTGCATTGCTGGTAAACGTGTCTCATTTGTGGAGCTTGTGTGGCTGTTAAAAAAAGAATTTAATCTAAGACGGCACCATGAGACAAAACATCTAATATGTTTTTTGATGATAAACTGAGCATACAGAGTTCACGCCGCGCTTTGGTGACTTTGAAGAACGAAAAATAACTTTGAGTTGCTTCATAACCCGTTTGCAATGGATGTGGGAACTGCACTTGTGCAGATTTAGATGGAGCTGATGGAGCTGCAGTGTTTTGGCAAACTGAAAGTTCAACACTGCAGGACCCGCACAGTTTATTCACTCCATTCCTGCAGAAATACTTCTGCTCCGTCTGCATGCGGCTCCAACCGTGTGCATGTTTGGTCGCACATTTCTGTGCGAGAAGTTCTTCTCAGTGATAAAGACTAACAAAACAGCACACAGGAGTTGATGAGCTCCTGCAGTCCATCTGAGAGTCTCTACAACACAGGACGTCACACCAAACACAAACCAACTTGTTGATGAAAACGATGCCAGGCCTGCAGCTCTGATAAAATGACACCAGAGCAAAGAAAACGGAATGATTGGAGTTGTTATCGACGAAAAGACACAACTTTCTTTATATTTGCAGGTTTTGTTTGCTTTGTCATGCAGCATGCTCACATTTTACATTTGTAGAATTCTAACAGGAAATATTTTTTATGGAGAGCAAACAATTTGAGGATATTTAAAATGTAAGTTAATTTTTCATACAAATTGACATAAGAGTAAAGAAATGTCAGTATTTTTTCTTTTAATTTTACTATATTTCTAACTAGTATTTTTTTGACAAGATATTTTTTTATGGAGAGAAAAGTATAAGTTGTTCAAGGTTTAAGTTGATTTATTCTAGAGTAATATTTGTAGAAAGTTAAGTTTTAAAAGTTTAGTTTTAGCGTGTTCTGGCCTGTTTGGCCCGTGACCTACACCGGGTTTTGGATTTTTACCCCCTTGTGCAATAGAGTTTGACGCCCTTGCCTTAGAGAGTAACTGAACAGCATGGGATTACAACTACATTACTAAGACGGACAAAGAGAACAATATGAAAACACATTCTATACCTGAATGAATGAAGAATGCTTTTTAAATGACTTATTCTTTACATAGCTGCATGTGTTGACAACACAACCACACAAGTCAGAAGAATATTCTCCACGGCGTCTCCAGACTGTCAAGTCTGTCGCATGTACTCAGTGTAAGCCTGCTTCATCTGCGAAGAGCACAGGACATCAGTGGTGAATTTGCCAGTCTTGGTGTTCTCTAGCAAATGCCAAATGTCTTGCACAGTATTGGGCTGTAAGCACAACTACCACCTGTGGATGGTGGGCCTTCATATTCATATTCCCGTGGAGTCTGTTTCTAACACTTTAAGCGGACACATGCACACTTGTGGCTTGCTGGAGGTCATTTTGCAGGGCTCTGGCTCCTTCTTCTTACACAAAGGAGGAGGTAGTGGTCCTGATGCAGGGTTGTTGACCTCCTACGGCCTCCTCCACATCTCTTGATGTACTGGCCTGTCTCCTGCTAGCACCTTCATACTCTGGACACTACCCTGACAGGCAGCAAACCTTCTTTTTACAGCTTTCACTGATTTGCTGTCCTGGATAAGTTGCACTACCTGGGCCACTTGTGTGAGTTATAGATGCCGTCTCATGGTACCGCTGGAGTGACAACACTGTCAGTATTCAAAAGTCACCGAAACATCAGTCAGAAAACAAGGATGGAGAAGTTGTCTGTGGTCACCACTCAGAGAACCACTCCTTTAAAGGAGGTGTCTATCTGATCGCCAATTATTTCCACCTGTTTTCTGTTCTACTTACATAAAAACATGTGAAACTGATTGTCAGTCAGTGTTGCTTCCTATATAAACAGTTTTATTACCAAGAAGTGTGACTGGCTCGTAGTAACAGTTATTTAGGTGTTCCTTAAATTTTTTTGAGAAGTGTATTCTAACAAAGACCTGCAAAGTTGAAAAGCGGGGCTTAAAATACCAATATGGGTGATTTTTCATGTAAGGAATTTGTCTCGAGATAACTGGAAATTCTTGTACCTTCAGTCCCAACATAGGTCTGGACCGGCTCTATCCTGGAAACAATCTCTGCAAGGTCAGTGAAGTCAGCACCTGGACATGTGACAATCTAGGAAACAGGTTTTAGTTATTAAGAAATAATTCTAGCTTTGATGGTGAGCAATAATACACATCGCCCATACAACATTTGTCCGTACAAACCATTTCTTCATCCATCCATCCATCCATCCATCCATCCATCCATCCATCCATCTTCTTCCGCTCTTGCGGGACCAGATCGCAGGGGCAGCAGTCGATGCAGCAATTATGCCCAGACTTCCCTCTTCATGGGTCTTCCCCAGGGCCTCAGCCCAGTAGGACATGCATCCCGAGCAAATACCTGAGCCACCTCAACTGGCTCCTCTTGATGTGGACTAGGAGCGGCTCTATTTTGAGCTCTCTCCGGCTGACCGTGCTTCTCATCTTATCTCAAAGGAAGCACCCAGCCACCCTATGCAGGAAGCTCATTTTTTGTATCCGGGACCTCGTTCTTTCAGTCATGACCCAGAGCTCATAGGTGAGTACTGAAACAGACATTGACTACTAAATTGAGAGCTTTGCTTTCTGGCTTAGCTCCCTCTTCACCACAGCAGACCAGTACGGCGGCCAAACCAATCCGCCTGCCAATCTCACGCTCCAATCTTTCCTTACTCTCACTTGTAAACAAGACCCCAAGATCCTTAAACTCCTCTACCCGGGGAAGGAGCACTCCACCCACCCAGAGCAGGCAAACTACCTTTCTCCGGTCGAGAAGCATGGCCTCGGACTTAGCGATGCTGACCCTCATCCCAGCCACATTACACTCTGCTGCAAACGGTTCCAATGCATGCTGGAGGTCCTGGCTCGATTAAGCCAAAAGGACAACATCATCTGCAAAGAGCAGAGAATGAATCCTGTGTTTCCCAAACCAGACCTCCTCTGGTCCTTGGCTGTGCCTAGAAATTCTGTCCATAAAAATTATGAACATAACCGATGATCAGGGGCAGCCCTGCCCGGGTCCAACCTTTACTGGTAACAGGCCTTGACTTACTGCTGGCTGTACGAACCAAACTCCTGCTCTGGTCATACAGAGATCGGACAGCCCTCAGTAAGGCTCCCTTGACCCCATACTCCCAGAAAACCCTCCACAGGTAACCATGGGGCATGTGGTACAACGCCTTCTCCAAATCTACAGAACACATGTGGACAGGAGAAGCGAAATCCCATGAACCCTCCAGCACCATAAAGAGGGCGTAGAGCTGATCCACAGTTCCACGACCAGGAAGGAAACCGCACTGTTCTTCTTGGATGTGAGGTTTGACTATTGGCCGGACCCTCCTCTCCAGTACTCAGGGAGGCCGAGGAGTGTGATTCTTCCGATAGTTGGAACACACCCTCCTGTCCCCCTTCTTGAAAAGGGGAAACACCCCTGTCTGCCAGTCCAGTGGTACTGTTCCTGACTGCCACGCGATGCTGCAGAGAAGTGTCAGCCAAGACACTCCCACAGCATCCAGAAACATGAGGCACTCAGGGCGGACCTCTTCCACTATCAAAGCCGTGCCACCACGGGGCCTGTTGACAACCTCAGTGACTTCAGCCCGGGTGATGGACAGCACCACCCCAAAGTCCTCAGCCTCTACTTCCTCAAGAAAAGGTGTGTCAGCAGGATTAAGGTAATCCTCAAAGTATTCCTTCCGCCACCCAACAATTTCCCCAAAGTCTACAGCTCTCCACCTGCACTGAAAATGGTGCCTGCAGAAAACTGCTTTTGCTTCCAGAGGCGCGGGACGGTTTGTCACAATCTCTTCTAGGCCAACAAATAGGAGTTTTTGCCACCACAACAGCCCAGTCAACAGCTTGCTTAAACTGCCAGTACCTTTCAGCTTCCTCTGGAGTCCCAAAAGCCAGCCAGGCTTTATAAAGCTACTTCTTCATCTTGACAGCCTCCCTTACTTTTAGTGTCCACCACTGGATTCGGGGGTTGCCACCACGACAGGCACGAGGGACCTTGCAACCACAGCTCCGAACAGCAGCAGAGACAATGGAGGTGGAGAACATGGTCCACTCTGACTCACTGTAACCAGTCTCACCTGTTTGAAACTCTCCCGGATGTGGGAGTTAAACACTTCCCTGACGGAAGGCTCAGCCAGAAGTTCCCAGCAGACCCTCACAGTACGTTTGGGTCTGCCGAGTCTTTCCGGCCTCCTTCCCCGTCAGCAAATCCAACTCACGATCAGGTAGTGATCAGTGGACAGCTCTGCCCCTCTCTTTACCCGAGTAGCCAAGACACACGGCCGAAGGTCTCCTGAAACGGTTTAAAGGCGATCATCGCTCTCTTGCCGAGGGTGTCCTGATGCCACATTTATTGATGGACACCCTTGTGTTCGAACATGGTGTTCATTATGGAAAAAATATGACGAGCACAGAAGTCTGACAATAAAACACAGCTCAGGTTTAGATCAGGGAAGCCATCCCTATCAATCACGCCCCTCCTGGTCCCGCTGTCATTGCCCACGTGGGCACTGAAGACCCCCAGGAGGACAATGGAGTCCCCTGCTGGGGTGCTTTCCAGTATCCCTTCAAAAGACATCAAGGAGGTGGGTGTGGCCTTCCAACAAACTCGCTCCTGATTGGTGAGAGTGATTGCCATAGAAACGTTGATGATGGATGATGTCACAGTCACTCAGTCCAATTCTTTGATACAGTCAATGATAAGAAGTGTATGAGTTCTCCTCACATCGGTTCTCTTGCAGTCATTGTAGTCAGCTGAACGGTGGTCCCTCAGCATGTTCTCGATGATGTCGCCTCGAGCCCAGCCAGTGAACAACAACTTGCCGTGTTGGTAGCCCACATCCTGAAACACAGGTTTACTAAAATGTGGGAGCGATCTACAGCTGCAGTTACAAAAAGAATTACATGTACAGAATGTTACTCACGTAGATCTCATCAAACTTTCCAAAGTCCATCGTCTTGAAGCGGTCTATCGGTGGTCTGATGTACTCACAGTAAGCACTCTTTTTCACCACCTCCAGCTGCCGCACACAGGACACATACGCCAACCGTGACTGGATCTCTGCCATGTCTGGAACCTGTGGGAGGGTTTTTTTAAAGCACCAGGTCAATATATCTCACTTTTTCAACTGAAATATCTTTAAAGTCAGACATTATACTTTTATTTGGGTGATGTTTACCTTTACTTTTTCTGCCCAAGGATTAATTCGTTTCCACAGAAGCCACCACCCAGACAGGCTGTCGCCATAGTTACAAAGGTCAGTCTCATCCTGACTACCCACATCGATGGCAATGACTGTTCTGGCCCCTGTGTTCCTAGCAATATCCGCTGTTGGACGTGGAATAACAGTTTTCACACCCATGTACACAGTCACAGAGTCCGACAAAACCCAGCAGCAAAAGGGTGACGCAGTTTCTTTAAGAAGAGCTTTCTGACACATACTCACAGGCTGACTATTCTGAGCATATTGGGCCAATATGAGGAAAACAATGTTAAGTTATGGAAAAAGGAGAGCCACCCTGTCCAACAGCTGTAGGGCCTCAGGTTATCACTTCTCCCATGGGACAAAGAACATTTCTGTGGTGGTTAGGGTTCTTTAACTCTGACCAAACTCTAAGATTGAACCAAGAACATCTTCAAAGACTTCTGGTCCTTGACAGAATGTTAACAAAGAAGGTAATATACATTTTAAAAACAGGAATGTAGTTTAAATGTGACCTGCTTTTTTCATATTCTACAAATTTAGATGTTATGAGTTATATATGCTGCTGCATTTTATCACAGACAGAATCAGGGAAGTGTTCATCTGAAGACCACATTGATGCTGAAAGCAGCACACCTTTTTTAACTGCATAGAAAATTTAGGAGGATGAACACAGGATGCTTTGACATTTCCAACTAATGAGGATTAATGATCCTCAGACAAACACAATTCTCCCACAGTCTGAACATATATGAGACACTCAAGTTTCCACTGACAGAGACAAGAAGTAACATTACACTTCCATCAGTAAAACAAAAAGATATGAGGAGTTAGGTGACAGAATGACAACATCAACACTTGCCTTAGGTAGCCATATAGTAAAGTTTTTAAACATCAAATTAAACATCTGCCCAATAGTATTAATTCTGCTTTGACTTTTAAACAGTTTTAATGCATCAAGCAGGAACTCATATTCCCAGTTTTATTTCATTTAGAGATGTAAAATGTAGTAAAATCATGATGTACAGATGTAAAATCTCATTTTTAAGTAAAGTTATTAGACATGTCTGTCACCCAGCTCAACAAAGGCAGCTCACAAAATAACAGTGACGTTCACAAAATGACCAATCAGCCTGGTGACTCATGGAAGGAAAGAGCATCATTTTACCATTGAATTATATCATCTTTTATTTTGTTGCTTTATTGTTTTTTTCCAGCAGCATTATGTTATTCAAACTATTAATGTCCGAAGTAAACAACAGGCTTTTTTCATCCTGTAAACCAGAATCACATGAGAGTTTTACATGACAGCCTTCCACTCAGTCTGTATGCCTTTGATAAATGAAATACAATCCTGAGTTTAACTTAATCCTGTGTAAAGGTACAACTTTATCCAATTTAAATTGTACTACATTTTTTAAATTGTAAAATACAGCACTTCCATTAATAGATGACATACTACTTTTATGTTTATGCACTACCAGCTACATATGTTCCAATCTCTTCTGGTTTTAGATGAAAAAACTCTGCACAAGAATTTATTATCAATCTGTTTGTCTACAGCAAAGGTCAAATGATTAGCCCCCAGGGAACATGGATCATTATTCAAATTAATAATTGTAAATTATTATAAAACACAACAAAGACTGTCTATAACGTTTAGGTCATGATTTGAAACACTTCAATTCATTTATTTTACAGTGGGGATTGAAAGTTTGGGCACCCCAGGTAAAATGTTATATTTATTGTGCATATATAATCCAAGGAAAGATTGAAAATCTCCGTAAGTCATCAGTTTACAGATGAGACATTCTTTTAATATGTCAAAAAAAAGAACTAGGCTTTAATTCCATCATTTACCATTTAAAAATAACATAAATCAAATTAACGGTGTGCGTAATAGTTTGTGCACCCTGCAGGATTAGTACCTTGTACTGCCCCCTCAGCAAGTAAAGACTTTTTGTAGCCAAGAGTCTCTCAGTTCTTCTTTGAGGTTTCTTCATCCATTCGTCTAGTTCTTTCAGATTGTCTGTTCCACTCTGCTCTTTTCAGGTCTATCCATAGAGTTTCAATGATGTTGAGGTCAGGTGATTGAAGGTCACTGCCAAACCTTCAGTTTCTGTCTCTTAATGTCAGACAGTGTGGATTTGGAGGTGTGTTTAGGATCATTATCATTTGGAGAAGCCATCCTTTCTTCAACTTCAACTTTTTCACAGATGGTACCAAGCAATTTTTGCTGAAATTTGGTGGAATCCATTCTTCTTCTACTGGTGAAATGTTTCCTGTGCCGCTGGCTGTAATACAAGCCCAAAGCTTGGATTGGACAAAAGCTCTTTTAACTAAACTCTGGACCATTTCTTCTCCAAACGGACCTTTGCTCATTGCAGCCAAAAAGTTCCATCTGAACCGGGTCGGTCCACAGAACCTGTTTCCAAAATGCATCAGGCTTGTTTCTATGATCATTTGTGAACTTCAAAGGTTGAATTTTGTGCTGAGGACATAGAAGAGGTTTTCTTCTGATGACTCTTCCATGAAGACCATATTTGTACAAGTATCTGTTGACAGTAGAACAGTGCAGCACAACTCCAGAGTCTGCAGGTCTTTCTGGAGGGATGCTGCAGTCAAACGTGGGTTTGGACTTGCTTTTCTGCTCTGTCTGACATTTTTCTTGCTCTTCCAGATCTTGCTTTAACTTCCACTGTTCCTGTTGACTGACATTTCTTAATGACATTCTGAACAGAGGATATCAGCGTCTGAAAAGGATTTGCTATCTTCCTTTAGCCTTCTCCTGCTTTGTGAGCATCAACTTTTTTCAGTTTCATTGTTCTGGACAACTGCTGGAAGAACCCATGATGCTAATTGTTGGGGCGAGGTCACATGATCAGATTATTTCAAATCTTTGAGATTGAAATCACCTGGTCTTTGCAAACCATGATTGTGAACAATCCATGACACTGTCAGGTCTCAGCTTTTCCAAAGGGGGCGGAGCATTCTATAGACTCTGCAGGGTGTCAATACTTCTGCACACGGCATTATTTTTTTATGTTATTTTGAAAGGGTAAATGATGGAAATAAAGCCTAGTTTGTTTTTTTTTTACATTAAAAGAAGGTCTTATCTGTAAACTAATGCCTTTAGGAGATTTTTCAGCTTTTCTTGGGTTTTTAAAGTCCCACTCCGACAATATTCTTTCTTTTGTAAAATTCTTCCCAGTAATCTTAACCGTGCCGTTTTTAGCCAAAATCAAAGGATGTTGTTTTTTGAAGACATATTTTATGTCCACCGGCAGTCACTCATTGGAAATACAATTCTGTTTTTCTGAAAATCAATTCTGAAATACAGTTTTGTTGGCGGGACTGTTGGTACAGAACAACCCCATCCCCTTCCCCTCCCCGTCACTGAGAGCTCTGTCCGCCCGCTCACGTGTGAGCTTATACCCCCAAGATAGCATTAGCGGTGCAAAATAATGGTGAGCAATACTGGATCAATCCAGCCATTCAGTTTTGAGCCAGAGGCCAGCTTGGATGAGGAAGAGAACATGAGAAAAATGCTACAAGAAACATGCTAAAAACACAAAAAAGACCATTTTCCTTGGAGTAGGTCTTTATCATGTTCTTGTAGCATTTTCCCCTCAAAATAGAGGAAAAAAATAATAATTAACGAAAATAAATAATTTACGATTAAAACTGTTTCTGAGTATTCTTTTATTCAAATCGCATTGGATCCGAAACCGGATGCTTGAAAAAGCGTGTCAAAGTCTCTCTTATCACTCCGCTCTTCCTTTACCATGTGTTGATTCTTTTTCCGCGAGCTGGTCTCTGGCTCAAAACTGTACGGCTGGATTGATCTAATATTGCTTAACATTCTTTTTGCGCCGCTAATGCTATCTTGGGACTATAAGCTTGCGCGTGAGCGTGCAGACAGAGCTCCCAGCGACGGGGAGGGGGCAGTGTAGTTCCTAGCCAATAGTCCCGCCCACCAACCAGAATTGTATTTATAATGAGCTGCTGCTGCTGGGCATAAAATATGTTTAAAAAAACAACAAAGGCTTATTGATTTTGGCTGAAAAATGCACAGTTTTATTAAAAGGCTACTGGAAATTATTTTACAAAAGACAAAAAGAAGAGTGGGACTTTAAACTAATGACTAATGTCAAAAAACCAGCAATGTCAGACTAAACGTGAACCCCAAAGAAAATCTAACGAATCTAGCTGCATCTGGGAACAAAAACTTCCAAAATGTAATGATAGTCATTTCAATTCAAATCTTTAATCGTCAGATTTTATTTATTTATTAAACAGAGGGGGCTAATTATCTAGACCTTTACTGTATAAAGTGAGTACGGAAAGTATTCAGAACCCCTTACATGTTTCACTCTTTGTTATTTTGCAGCCATTTTCTGAAATCATTGAAGTTCATTTTTCAATGATTTTTTTGTTTTACCATGCGATATTTCAGTTTTTCTTTTTTAATAATCAGCAAAAATGTCCAAAAATTCAGTGTTTTTTTTTGTCAATATGGGGTGCTGTGTGTACATTAATGATGAAAAAAAATGAACTGAAATAATTTTAGCAAATCACTGCAATATAACAGAGTGAAAAATTTAAGGCGGTCTGAATACTTTCCATACCCACTGTACATAAGAATGAGTAACCGATGAACCCCACAACTAGTTGCCCAACACTCCACCTCCCATTTCTTTGGAAACAGGAGGAAAGACACTGATGGTGATTTTGGGGGCATATGCCGGGGTGCGGTGGCAGGAGCTAACACCTGTACTTGCCTGGCAGGTTGTTGATGTAGCCACCGTCCATTAGCAAGTTGCCATCTTTGGGGTCGCAGAGTGGCGGCAGGTACCCTGAGAGGGTCATGCTTGCCCGCACATAGCGCCACAGAGAGCCTGGCACACCGGGGAAGAAGGGAGTGGGGGGTGGGTGGGGGATAACATCGCAATGTTGGCTAAAAGTTTTCTATGAGTGTCCACACAGAAAGCAATCCAAACGCAAGAGATCAGTGCGGGAAGGCACCTGATCCCTGCAGAGGCTGGACTGCAATGCTGCACACCGTTGGGCCCTTACATAAACCTCATTAGCTCGCACAAAGAGCCTGGGTGACTTTTGCAAAAAGTAGAGAGTTAATGAAAGCCATCACTCAGAGAGACAATTGGTTTCAATCTCCAAACTATGTCATCAACAAAAGTGTCTTTCTTATGATTTACAAAATTATCAGCTGAACACAATTGGCAGAAGGGACACATTTTTTTATAGAATACAAGGAGATGTTTACACGACAATGCTTGGAGATCTTTCACAGTGAACATTGCAGAAAAGCAAATAGCCTACCCAGTCCTGCAGTGGAACAATATTAGCTAGCAGGGGGCAGGTGCAGGCCAGATGCTGCATGGGTTGGAAGGATAAGTAGCACCGCTAGGAAAAGCAGGGGGTGCCAATGTGCATGGAGTGTGTATGAATGATGTGGTGTGATCATCCTACAGAAGCATGACCTCAGAAGGGCGTCCTTAAAAAGCTCTGAGCATCTTTCGTCTGTGCAGGTAGCTAACATGTGCAACAGCAGGATCCAGAACACATTTACCCAAATCAGGATCAATATACAGGAAGATACATTATCCCACACGCCTTGCTGCATGCAGATAAAAATCAAGCAAAGCAAGGGGAGAGGACAGGAGCTGCTCGGACAGACTGAACATGATCAGTTCCGAGATTATTGAAATGAAACAGAAGTAGGACATGCAGAGTTGCAGTGCAGCCCTTCAGACAAAAAAGTTCACTGAAACACAGATGGATCACAAAAGCAGAACACACAATGTGGAGTTTGTAGAGACACAAAAACCTGCAGCCCCTCAACTAACTACTTGTCATCTATCCTTAGGTCCAACCCAAACACTAGTACTATTTTAAATAACCTAACAGGGAAGCAACAAATGTAATTACTCGAGCAAAAAAGCAATAACGCGTGAGAACATAGTTTCTACTAACAACATCCAGACCTTTGTGGGAAAAAAAATCTTTCAGCATAAATGGCCATGAAAACTAGATGATCATGCATCTGTCTGTGACCAACAGATGATGACATGCAAAGCCCAACATCCTACAAAGTACAGTCACTTTGGATTTGCGGGAACCTCCAAGTAAACTGAGGTGAACTTGATCAATAAAAGGGAATGGGCACTAAAATAGAAGCTCAAAGAGGGGCACCAATTATTCATTCTTAAGAAACATGTTGTATTAAGACTTTCCTTCCAAACCACGGGCTCTCAATGTCCACCTGGTCATAGTTGGGTTAGTTTTGTGTGGGAGTTTGAGACAAAGACTAGAAGGGTAGATCATTTTGATTTATTGTCAACTTAGGGATGGGAGAAGAGGGTTTTTGTGAGTGGATGTTCAAAATCTGACCTGGGACATTGTTAACATAGCAACCATCCACAAGCAAGTGGCCATCCTTGGGGTCACACAGGGGAGGTAAATAGGGGGTGTAGGAGGCGCTGGCTCTAACATAGTGCCATACACAACCTGTCGGGAAATGGAAATGGAGAAGTAGGAACACATCAAATATGAGCCTTAGTTCACATCAGAGATGGAACAAAAGAAAGCAACAAGACAGGAAGAGAAATGCAGGAAACAGAAAAAAAAGATGCCTCCAGCAGGATCCCTCATGGAACAAAAACAAAGAAATAAAATGTTTATTCTCTCTCTTATATGCTTGATGTCTTTCTAACCACCAAAGACTTGAGCTCTTGTTTGATATGCATTTTTACTGTCTTTGATTGTTTAAGCAGAACTAACTAGTGGGGTAGTAATACAACATAATGTAACATCATGTGGATGCCTATGAATGAGTCTTAGTACCTGGTAAATGGAAAAGTTTTTTTTCCCTCAAATTTACAGGAAACAAAATCAAAGAGACCACATTTAACACCGTTTGAGAATTTTTGCATAAGTGCATGATACACTTATGCATTATTTATTATTAAGATGCGTCTGGTTAAGCTCATTGAATTATAGAATTAGTGCAGTTAGAATTCAAAGCTTTATTATCACTATACATTGAGGCACAGCAACATTGTGTTGGCAGCTATCGCAGATGTCTGGATCAGAAACAAAGCTAAAGAGAAATGACCAGAAAGAAAACACTGAAACTGTCTGAATAAGAATAAGAAAGAGGAAAAAAAAACAAAAGAACCTTTGGATGACAGACTGCTCTCACTGAGGCCATCAGATAGATCCCACAAAGCCAGAACCACCACACTGGCAAATGAAGCATTCAAAATGACAAGACATTTGAACATACATAAATATACTGCTTTTGCATTATTTTATTTTTGGTTTTATAATTGTCTTTTACTCTTATGATCGCTAATGCACCTTGATCTGATGGCCACCTTTAATTTGGTCGTGCTGTTTGTATGATGACAATTAAGCATTCTATTTTATTCCATTCTATGTGGAACTAATTTCTCCAAAATGTAAAGTGATGGGAAACCTGCTAATATGTTTACAGTCTCCATCAAATCCTGGTGAATACAGGAGCATGAAGCTAGTGCACCGGGTAGTGCAAAAGGCAACTACATCAATGAATAATTCAGAGACAATTTCATTAAATCACTGAAGAAAAAGAGACCTTTCAGTGTCACACAGACTGAAAAGAATTATTACTAAAAAAAAAAAGACAACTACAGAATACACCCAAAAAAATACAGGAATGATGAAGCAGTGTTTAATAAACTGAAATAGAAAGGTGACAAAGAGTAAAAAAGAAGGAAAGAGTGTTCTGGATCCTACATGCTGACATGAACTCAGGATTTTACAGCTCATTTGTATAAAGTGAACCCATCCAACTATAGCCAAGTCTGTCGAAATCTGTGGGACTTAGGAAGGACAAACACAAATATCATGGAGACAAAACAGTGAGAAAGGAATGAAAGATTATCAATGCATTTTAGTGAAGGCAGAAAGAGATCTAGACAGACAAAGAAGTCTGGTGGAAACCATGACGACAGGTCAGTAAAAGGCTTTGCTCCACCAGTTAGTTCATACACATGCTAACATGCAAGCATGAAAGATTCAAAGTTTTCCTGCAGGAACTCTTCAAATCCAGCACTAGTATTAGCACTCACACTGACCTCAAGTTAAATATCACCAGTTCTTAAGAATAACTGCAACCATCACAAAAGCAGAGTGGCTGGATTTGCTAGTTCCTGAGGGAAGGCATTGTAGTTGACAGGCAGCAATTGTAACTTGTTAAAGTTTATTAAGCACTGCAAATGAAACAGAAGCTAATTTCAAACAATCTGTAAACTCTTTTTGTAGATCAGAAGTGGGGAACTCCAGGTCTCGAGGACACTTTTCTGTTAGTTTCTGCATTACTCACTGCCAGTAACCTGGTTTAGGCATCAAACCAGTTAGAAGCTGCAAGAACAGGGGGGGTTGGATCAAAAATAGAAAAGTGGTCCTCTGACCAGGGAGGACCAGGGAGTTGCACACTCGTGTCCACAATCCTGAGCCACAAGACAATTCCAATATTAATAATAAAACTGAGGGGATAAGAAAGTAAAATCAACAAGTGCAGTTAATATTAATGTCTTTTGTGAAGTATTTTATTCATTACCAAATAAACTTTTCTTTCAATAAACTAATTATATGTTTTAAATGTCTGAAAACCTTTTTCCACACTACACCCACTTGCTACTTGGTCAAGTAAGACCAAGTAAGAATTTAGGCTAAATTCTTCCCATCTAAAAAAGAATTCCAACTAATAACAATGATAGTCCAGTCTAAATGTGCCTCACAGATCTTTAATTACTTTAATATGTACGACTTGTTTACTGGCTAAAGCACATGCAGCAGTATACTTTCTGTTTATCTGCTCTTCAAACATCAGGAGTTGAATGCATTCATTCTTTACCATTCAAGCAGTGAAATGAAAGCCTTAATCACCAGATGTCCTTTCACCACACTCTAGTCGTTAGTAAGGTGTTCCTTACCGACGGCATGCTAATGCTGCACTCACTGGGCGTGCACAAACTACACTGTCATTGTCTAATTTCCTCATTTTTAACAGTGAGACTACAAAAGGAGCGCACATGTATTATGTGAACAGTACTAACAGGATCCCTATTCAGTCTGCAGGATTTGGAGGTGGGGGGTTCAAAAATTAAAAATCTGTACAACACGCCTGCATCTCACCTCGTTCCTCCTTACTTACCCTTATGTGTTGTACAAGTGTTCACTAGAACCTGTCGTTCTGTCGTAGAAAAATGTGCACGTGCAAACATTTTGGTCAAATCCAAATTGCTTCCCTACCCTTTCGGCTTCTCTTATCCCAACAGTTATCCCTCCAAGCGAAGAGATATGGAAAAATAGTGTCTTCAAATTCAGACTTTATTAACACTTATGATGTCATCAATAGTTGCCGATCACCTCCGTTAGCGTTAGCTGCCTGGCAGCGCTCAGAAAATACAGAACAACATTGGTTTTGTAACTTTAAAAAGTCATGTTAAAAAAAAAGAAATTACCGGTAAGTGTACATTTCTGTGGTTCAGAGCACACGGTTCTCCTTCGCACCATAAGCGTGATGTAGATTACCCTGCCAGTTGGGCGCTTGCCAGCACTAAGTTGCTACAGTTCCTCCTTAAAACAAAACAAATTCAAACACCACCACAGCTTCAAATGCGACTACAATTGGAGCAGTAGGGAGGAGCCAGAGGGGTAGGGTTAAGCAATTTGGATTTGGCTTTTCTCTTCACTGGTTCACCGAGCCGTCAGCGACATTGATATTTCTTGCTGGTCTCATGCCTTTTGACCATTTTTCACCCAGAGACAGCCAGTATCCACCCATAAAGATAGTTGAGACGAAGACTTTGGATGTGTAAAATGACAGTGATTTCTGTCATGTCTGTGTGTAAGTGTCTTCTTTTAAATAACCAGGGTTAATGATAATAATCCTGTGACAGAAATTCTGTCTTACAGTCTTTTATATTTTTTACAGTTTTGAAAACTCCTTGAGCCAGTACATGAAGAAATGAGTAGGTAAGACTATAAATGGATTCAGCTCAGCCATCACTCACCATCCTGATGAACACGCATGGATGAGGCTGTGATATCTGTGGTTATGTTGAAATATGGAAGCCACAGGTCCTGGAAACAAGATGTTTTAATGCCACAAACTTTAAAACAAATGTATGACTCTCTCTAGCTACAGACTGTGTGCTCTCACCTCTATTTGCTTGTCCTGGAATACTTTATAGATGCTGGTGTTAAAGGCCGAGCCAGAAAACATGGATGTGATGGGGTAGGTAAGGTCCAGGACTGTTTTAAAGACTGAGTTCATAGCCTGTTCAATAAGGCAAGACAATTTTATTTGTACATTTCATATACTAAGACAATTCAAAGTGCTTTACGTTAAACATTAAAAGAAACAAAAGAAATATTTGGAGTGATCGTAAAAATAAGTTATGATTTTGGTGATAAACCACTCAGAGCTTTCTAAACCAGTAGCATAACCTTAAATTTTATTCTCTGGCAGACATGCAGCCAGTGTAAAGACCTCAGAACTGGACTGATGTGGTTCTACTTTTTTGGTTCCTGTGAGAACACGAGCAGCTGAGTTCTGAATAAGCTGTAGTTTCCTGATTGATTTTTTTTTTTTTGGCAGTCCTGTGAAAACACTGTTAAAACAAGTTTCTGGCCTGGTTGGTGGTGTTAAGATGAATAGATTGATGCTCTGTAGTGACGTCCAACAGTTTCTCTTTAGCCCCAAAGAAAATAACCTCAGTTTTGTTTTTGTTTAATTGAAGTAAGTTGTGACACATCCAGTCATTAATGTCCTCAATTAAATACATGTAAAAATTAAACAACAGCAGACAAAGGAGCCAAACACAAATCTAAACAGCTGCAGGTTTTCCAAAAGTGCAGCATGTATGGGTACATCTTTGAGTTTGGAATCATGTATGTCATTCAAGAAAGCAAAAATAGAGAGATCTGCTGCACCTTTGACCACTCTCTGGCTCTTTGTTTGGTTCGAACAGCACTCCTCTCTTCAGCATACAGAGCACCGATGAAAGAGCCGATCGACGTGCCGCCCACAATGTCGATAGGAATCCCTGCTTCCTCCATGGCCTTTATCACACCCACATGTGAGCAGCCTCTGAAGAGGAAGCCCACTTATGTTTACAAGCACACATCACTATCCTAAGGCTGGTCACCAGACCGTCTTCTACCCTAACATCAATAACTGTGCTCACCTGGCTCCACCACCACCCAGCACTACAGCAATGCTGTTTCCGGTCAGGACTCGGGCCAGCCGAGAGAAATCACTGTGTCTATCTGCAGTTTTCTCAAACACCTTCTCATATACCTCCCTCTGCCCAAACAACAGAAACACACAGACGTCATTCAAAAACACCACAACAGAAAAGTCAACAATCAGACAAATCAAGGTTCCTTTTTACCAGTTTGTTGGGACTTCGTCTGGAAAACACTCGACGTGGACATTTAAGGTGCAGATGCCCAGAGCACCAGCTGCGCATGTTAAGCCACTCCACCGTCCTTGATGGGCCAGGTCCATCTTCTCTGTGCAGAAGTATCAGCTGCTTCAGAGCCCTGACTGCTGTGTTTTCAAGCATCTGCTCCAGCTAAACAAAAAAAAAACAACAACAAAAAATTAAAGTTCAGCTGCTCTTTCTTTCTGAACCCCCAGTCTGTTCATCATACTTCTCCCAGAGTAGGTTCCTGGTCCCCCAACCCCACGATGAGAATGCAGTCAGCCTGCCGGATGCAGCGCTGAGTCCATGGGGTCATGTTGTTGTCAGTCTGGTACAGGACGATCCGATTGATGTCCTCCTGCTGGGCCAGCCAGCCAGAGAGACGGTACTCATGAATACTGAAAATGTGGAAAAATAGATGGTGAAGTGAAAAAATAATATTCCTCAATAGAACTTACATAGGTGTGACAACTACAGCATCAACAGTACAGAGACCCAATATAAGAATTGAAAGAAAGCACTGAATCTTCAGACTTCAATGGTTAAAGCATAAAATTAGATTATCATGGCATTTTTGTGAAGATCCTAGGGTTGATTCAAATTATTCTTAAAGTCATGATTGAACTGACCTGTCCAACGCAGATGCACCCAAGCGCTCTCTGATTATGTCGCTGGTTAGTAGCAGAGTGGGCCCTGCAGCCACCAGAAGGAAACCAAGAAGAGCATCAGGAGTTATAGCATGTATTTTTTATTTCTCTGTTTTGACTTTGAAGAAACGAATAATAAAAGAAGACAAAATAAATAAATAAACTCTAAAGAGCAGAATCCATCCTTAAAGTCTCGCTCCCATCATCTTTAGGTCTGTTTTTAAACTGTTCCCAGTGGTTTTTTAATTATGGTTATGCCATTTGTAGCCAAAATTAAAAAAAACCTGTGTCGTTTTTCAGACATAGTTTCTGTAGAGCAGCAGAAGTACATCAAAAATTCATCACTGAGTTGTGGGTGGGACAACCCCACCCCTTTTCCTCTCCCCGTTACAGAGAGCTTTGAGCAGGGAGCTTGTGGCTCACCTGGCGTAGTTTCTGTCACAAATACAATCTTTTTCAAAAAGCTTTTTTTTTCTTCTGCCGCTGATTTACGACAACTTGAATTAATAAATACTCAGAAATCCAATTTTAAGTACAATTTTCTGTATATACATTATATTTCTTTTAATACACTATAAAGTATTGGCTCACCTGTCTTGACTCACATATGAACAGAAGTGCCATCCCATTCCTAACCATACAGTTTATTATGAGGTCGGTCCACCTTTTGCAGCTATTACAGCTTCAATTCTTCTGTGAATACTTTTGGTGATCTAGTGTATGTCCTCCATTATCAGAAAATGCTTCAAGAGCATGTTAAAAGACAATTTTCATCAGAGTCAGTCTTTGAAACAAAAATACATTTACTTTTAAATTGTGTTCAAAGAGAGGTTTATGAATCAACATGAATTTGTTTTGAAAGCAGCAAAGGAGACTGAAAGGACAAGAATTTCATTTGCTGCAGAACAAGTGCTTCAATTACATTTTTAAGACAATTATACAACTCAATATTTAAGAAATATCCACAAATAAAATTAAAGTTTGTTAATATTTATAAACAATAAAAGATTATCACAGTATACTGGTATTAATAGTTTTCACTTCTGCCGACTCTTTTGGGAAATCTGAATTGTTGGGGTTTTTTTGTTTTATTTTTGCTGTAGTGAATAAATATTTTGTTTTATGTCATGTGTGGAAGAACAACGTGACTAAGAAAATGATGAAGTTACCAATAGCACTGAGGGCATGGCTAAGCTCTAAGTTGAAGGCATTGATGGGAACGTCATCACACACAGGTAGCACAGCCACAGTCGACAGGTTGCTTGCAGGGTTGGTGACGTCTGCACTTGATGTCATGCTGGGCATGCTAAGAGCTGAACCTGCAAGTTAGAAGAATATCAAGTCAATACTGTGAAAAAACAGTAGAGATACAGCAATAAATGCTTTATTTTTTAAAGCAGTAGGACCTGAGAATGGCCCACGACCCTGCTGCAGGTTCCCCAGAATCTTTTGGCCAAGCAAGTGAATCAACCTGGTCACCACCTGAAAACAAACACAAATATGAAAGTTTGTTTGTTTATTGTTTTGTTTGTTTTTGCAAAATAAAAACGGAAAGATATGTTGCAGTAAAAGAGACACTGACCTGAGGATATCTTCTTTTGATGTTGTTCAGCGTTCCCTCTGGCAGTTTGACCAGCTCTGTGTCCCTCACAGCGTGGACGGTGGTGGCTCTGGGCTGCCGGGTCAGCGCCTCCACCTAATACATTAAGCAAGTTAGAAGAATGGAGTTCTGACTAACACTGAAGAACGGATGTGTGATTAACCAGATAATCAAAACTACAGTGGCTCTAAAGTGCACATCACATCAACAAGTCACCCAACTCAGAGCATAAAGATCACATTGACAGTTAAAAATAATCAAACAACATTACATTTAAGAAAAAGAAACAAAATTCAAAAAATAAAAACCAACTACAAAAAACAGAACAGAGGTAAAATGCTAATGTTTAGGGAAATAAAAGTAATTTCTAGAAATCAAACTAAAATTAATATCTATATATATATATATATACACACACACACAGAGAGAGAGAGACAGAGAGAGAGAGAGAGAGAGAGAGAGAGAGAGAGAGAATCTGAAAAAGGTAGGTTTTATGGAACATCGCTGATGGGATGATGACATTTGGATGATGACGTTTGTTTACCTTTTCAACAGGAAGTTAGTTGGCGATATCTTCCAACAGAAGATATTTCTTTAAGCTTCTCCCTGCAGTCACTGCAAAAGTTTGGTGATTGATCAATAATCTCCATCCATCCATCTTCCTCCGCTCATCCGGGACCGGGTGCCAGGGGCAGCAGTCTAAGCAAGGATGCCCAGACTTCGCTCTCCCCGGACAGTTCCTGCAACTCCTCTGGGGGGGCACCCCTGAGGCATTCCCAGGCTGCCAAAAGATAGTCTCTCCAGCGTATCCTGGGTCTTCCCCGGGGCCTCCGCCCAGTGGGACATGCCCAGAACATCTCCCCAGGAAAGCGTCCAGGAGGCACCCGGGCGAGATGCCTGAGCCACCTCAAATGGCTCCTCTGGATGTGGAGGAGCAGCGGTTCTACTCTGAGCTCTCTCCGGGTGACTTGAACATCTCACCCTATCTCTGAGGGAGCGCCAAGTCACCCTACGGAGGAAACTCATTTCAGCCGCTTGTATCCAGGATCTCGTTCTTTCGGTCATGACCTAGAACTTTTGACCATGGGTAAGTATTGGAGCAAAGATCAACTGGTGAATTGAGAGTCTTAGGCCGAATCCGAATTCTTCCCTTCACCCTATCATTTCTTCCTTCCCCTACATTTAGCCCTCCAAACAAAGAGTTATGGAAAAAAAGCGTCTCCGAATTCGGATGTCACTACCACTTAATGACGTCACCAATAGTCGCCGGTTAGCTAAGTTAGCTTCCAGGGCTTGAATATACATAACAACAGCAGTTTTATAACTTTAAAAAGGTCATGCTGAAACAGAAATTCATTAATTACATTTAAATATAAAAAAAAACAACTTTTTTTAAAACTTCTGTGACTTGAAGAAAAGAACTTTTCCTCCACGGCATAGCGTGACGTGGAACACCCTCGCTACAGAGGGTTCTGTATCACTCTGCCTCAAGGGAAGCCCTTAAAAAACTATTTTCAGACACCACTTTCACTACAAATGCCCCAACAACTGGAGAGGTAGGGAGAAGGGGATTTGGATTGTGCCTTGGTACCTGGTAGCTGCCTCTTGAGTCCCACAAGCCATCCAGGCTTTGTAGGACTCCTTGTTCAGCTTGACAGTATCCTTTTCATTCGGTGTCCACCACCACGTTTGGGGATTGCCACCGCGACAGGCATCAGAGACCTTGCTCCAAACAGGAGCAGAGTGAATGGAGGTGGAGACCATGGACCATTCAGATTCAATGTCACCAATCTCCCTCGGTACCTGTTTCAAGCTCTCCCAGATGCGGGGATTAAAGACTTCCCTGATGAAGGGCTCAGCCAGACGTTCCCAGCAGACCCTCACAGTACGTTTAGGTCTGTTAAGTCTTTCCGGTCTTCTTCCCTGCCAGCGAATCCAACTCACCACCAGGTAGTGATCAGTGGACAGCTCTTTCCCGCTCTTTACTCATGTGTCCAAGACAAATGGCCGAAGGTCGCTTGAAACAACTTCAAAGTCGATCATTGATCTACTGCCGTGTCCTGATGCCACGTTTATTGATGGACACTCTTGTGCACAACCATGGTGTTCGTTCTGGACAAGATATAACAAGCACAGAAGTCTAATAACAAAACATGGGTTCAGCTCAAGGAGGCCATTACTACCAATCATGCCCCTCCAGGTGCCACTGTCGTTGCCTACGTGGGCATTGAAGACCCCCAGGAGGACACTAGAATCCCATTTTAGGGGATTTTCCAGTACCCCTTCGGGAGACATCAAGAAGGCCAACTGGTTAAGGTCTTTGTTGACAGTTTAACTGACCAGGAAGCATTTTAAAATTCATTGTACCTGTGACAATGACAAATAAAGATCTATCTATCTATCTACTCCAAACTGCTGTTTGGCTCGTTAGCTGAAACCACAGTCAGAGACCTGTCCCCCCACCCCAAGGTGAAGGGACACCACCCTCTTGTCCACTTGGAGTAAACTCCAATACTTGGCAGCTGAGCTGGGGGCTCACGAGTGAGCAGTGATTGGTTCGAGTCAGTCTGAGTCATCATTTCTATGGCCACCACTCTCGCTAATCAGGAGTGACCTTGGGAGACTCTGTCAAACATTTCAAATGTTCGAGGTGGGGGTCCAGCGGGCGTCACATGCTTTTACTGAGGCATCTGATTGGTCAGCTTATAACCTAAAAACCTTCAAAGAAAATATATCATGAAAAAAAAAAAAGTTTTATCATGAACATGTTAAAAAGAGGTACCAGAGCAAGAATGGTTATTCTGACAAACATAAAGACTGAGCTGTTTTTTTCTCTATAGAAGTTTATGGGATTTTAGCTTTCTGTGACCAGCAGGTACTTCCTATTTGGAACGAGGGTGAGGGGATAATCTGTCCACTTCTCTCTATATACTGTCTATGGGCTGGACACCTCTGGCTCCAGAGTGGTGTCCCGGTGACACTAATCCGGGCGACATAGCGGACTTTTGAGATGTGCTTCTCATAAAGGGAATTCTGAACTCTTTCGGGTAAAACACCCTTCTACTGAAACTGAAACATCATCATCCAATGAGTGATGTCCCATAATACCTACCTTTCTGGTTTTTATTGTATTTCTTTTCTTAAAATTTAATTTTGCTTTCTGGAAATTACTTTTGTTCTCCGAAACATTTGTTTACGTTTTGGTTTTTGTTCTGTTTTTTTTAGAAGATGATGCTGGCTTTTTTATTATTTGTTTTGCTTTTTTAATTATTTTGGTCTATAATATGTTGTTGCATTAAGTGATTTGTTGATGTGATTTGCACTTCAAGGTCACTGTAAAACACTGAGGTTTCAACTGACTTACTAAAGAATGGAAACAATAATAAATATGTTTTATTTTTTAACATGCAGCAGTATAAACCCTGAATCAAGAGAAAACTATTATTACCACACCAATAAGGTCTCCTCTTCCATATTCACCAACCAGCTCTTTCTTGCCATTTGCTTTTCGGATGACTGAACGTAAACGTCCATTCAGAACAATATAGGTACAGTCTGACTGATCATCTTGTCTAAAAAGGAAGAGCAAGAAAAAATACAAACATAAGTATGAATCAAAGGTGGTTACCGTATATCTTCCAACAGAAGGCGGTCTCTAAATGACACCGGTCTCCAATAAATGCCAGGTCTGGCAGGTGTTCGTTACTTATTTTTTTCAACTTGTCCTGTCCAGCAGCTGAGCAAACACAAATGAGGTGAGAGCCTCTTGTGTTAGACAGATTTTACTGTTACAATCGAAGGTTAGAAATCATCAGACACACAAGGTGTATGTTCGTATAAACCCCTTTTGTAATTTAAACTCAACTGTATTTATATTAATCATGTTTGTATCCTTTTTGTTGGACCGGACAGTAAAGAAAGAGGGGGAAGAAGAGAGAAGGATGTCAGGGCAGGGGGGAGGGGGGGCACAAAAGACAAGGGAAAAGGGTGGGCTACAGACATTGGAGGATGACTACAGGGAAGGGAGGGTACACTCATAACACAACAGGCAACAAGATGCTGGAGGTTTATAATCATTACAGTCAGGTGAGAATGTTAGCCTAAAGTGGGCGGGGCCTGTCCACACACACACAGTTGTTACAAACATACCTGCTGGCTCAAGAGTGTTCACAAACTTGTCCACATACAGTTCACACTTATGTATACAAACCAACACATGTAAAGCATCACATTCCGTGACGCTAACCAACTGTGCAAAAGTGAGCCAACACCTGTGCTCAGGTGAATGTTTATGTTAAGCTGAAGTGGATGATGGAATGTAAAATAAATAAATAAATAAAATGAGGGAGAGTTCCCGGCCATCCCCACACCAAGACCCCAGCAGAGGCAGCAGCGGCGCCAAAGCCCCCCCACACCCGTACTGTGGGGCAAACGGAGAAGATCCGCCCGCTCGGCAGTCCGGTCAAGCACCCAGACCAGGGCCCGCAGGACTGCCACACGGGCCCCCAAACCCCGAGAGCAGTGAGGTACGGAAGCACAGAGTGTAAGCCCTAGCCCAGCCAGAAGAGCAGTCCTCTCACCACGCCAGAGGACTAAGGGGCCCCACCCCCGAGAGCCCCACCACCCGAGACAAGCCGCCCACCACCACCCAGGAGTTCCAAGCATCCCCCCACTCCAGCCCCGGGTATGAACCAGGGCGCCCATGGGAGACCTGCCCCCAAGCTCCAGGCAACCGCAGGAGATCCTGGAGAGAGCACAGCAGGGGTCAGCCACCCCCACCTAGAGGAGGGACGGCCAAAAGATTTGGGGGTCCCTGAAAGGTGTTGAGAATACACCCTGACCAGGCTCTTTCAATGATGGCATTTAGAAGAGGCCCGGCACCCGAGGGCAAGGACCGGAACCCGCACCATAAAAACACGAACAAGATAGAATATGATCCCCCGCTCATGAACTTGCCAGAGGACTGAGGGATCCCTCTCCCTGCGTGGGGAGGGGGCTGCCGGGCCCAGGAGGCCGACCCCCAGGACACAAGGCCGCCGCTGCTGAAGGACCTGTTCCCTCCACCAGGGATGGGGTAGGGGACAGAAGATCAGTAGTCCCACCTTCCTTGTGTAATGTATTTGTGTGTGTGTGTGTGTATGTTGAGGTGTGTTTCTTGTGGTTGAAGGGTGTGTGTAATAAAGGGTGCAGTTAAAATTGGTGAGCAGGGCACTGAGGACATCTCCTGATTGCTTACAGGGATGTCCAATCGCCCTCTCACCAAGGAGCCCTAAATGTCTACGGTGCAGTTAAAATTGGAGGGTAGAGCACTGAGAGGACATCTCCTGCTTGCTGGCAGTGATGTTCAAGCACCCCCCCACCAAGGGTCCTATGTGTCTAAGGTGCATTTAAAAACTGACTTTTTGCACTTATTTGTCCTTTACCACAGCCAAGAGGTAAAGGACAAATATGGTAAAGGTCACTTAAGTAGCTCTGATTTCATTTTAGTTCTTTAGATTTATAAATTTCTGGTTGAGATTCACCTCAAATGATAAAAATAAACTGGTGATATTTGTATTAGTATTGCTGACAACTCTACCTACTAATACATCTAATGCATTAATTTAGACCTTGGTCACACCTTGATCATTATGTTACTGCAACAATAATACATTATGTTGCACCAACACAATTGTATTCAGATCTCCTGACAAAAATTTATATAGCTGTATTAACACATTTGATTTAGATGGAAATACTTTCCTGTTAGAATTAACTGTACATAATCTAGATTCTAAATTCTATTGTCATCCATTTGCAGGATCTGCAATCAGCGCCTGAAACGTGGTAATGCCCATGCTATGCTTTTTGCAATGAAGCAAAAGCTTTGCACGGACGAAACCTGCCAGCAGCTTTCACAATTGAAGAAAAGCTCTGCACGCTAAAGAGAGTTCTCAGATTCTTACTATTATTAGTGTTAGTGTGTTAGAATGATGTGGTTTGCTCTGAACCTGTGCAGTTTGCTGTTTTGCTTATATAAGCAAAACAGCAAACTGCACAGGTTTGCGTCTGCGAGGCTGCAGGGAGGATGGCGAGACACATCAGAGATAACATGCTGAAACTGAGAAGCTGTAACTCTGTACAACTCTCATCCTCTGGTGCAGCTGTGTTTTTCTTTCCTTTTGCCCTCCTTCAGAGCTGCATCTGACTGGAACTAGGGCATTTCCAGATTTTGATAAATAGTAAGTGTCCAGAAGGGGGTGCTCAGAGGCTCTCCTTGCAAGTAAAATGAACCAAACCGTCTCTGTCTTCCTTCTTTTGCAGAAATAAATGTTTTAGGTTATTGGAACCTAACATTTCCAAAATGTTATTACATTCCCCCGACAAATTATTTTTTTGAGTATATACAGTGGATACGGAAAGTATTCAGACCCAATAAAATTTTCCACTTTTTATTATATTGTAGGCATTTGCTAAAATCATTCAAGTTCATTTTTTGCTCATTAATATACACACAGCACCCCATATTGAAAAAAAAAAACAGAATTTTTGCAGATTTATTAAAAAAGAAAAACTGAAATATCACATGGTCCTAGGTATTCAGACCCTTTGCTCAAGGATTTTGGCAAATGGCTGCAATATAACAGAGTGACAAATTTAAGGGGGTCTGAATATTTTCCATACCCAGTGTATATTCCAATAAGCCATTTATTGTATGTTTTATACCTCTGTTATTAGCTTTATTAATTTATTGGTCCAGATTTAAATTTCACATGACATCAAAAAGGGATGTACATCAGATTGTCAAATTGATTTTAAAATTTTGACATAATTTGATTTGCAAATTGAACTTGTTTTTGACCTCAATTTGATGCCGAGCTTTGATGTTGATTTCAGTCATTTCAACATCAATTGCCCGCTGGGTATGACTCACAGCATGGTAGGTTTTGATAGATGCATCTCCAGTGTTAAAGGTTTATAGATTTCAGTTGTTAAAGCTTTAAAAATAGAAAAACCTAGATCGCCAGTGAAATTTGTGTTTTTGACCAAAAACGAGTATTTTTTCGACCAAAATTCGGTGGGGGGGGGATTTCCAAGCAATTAAATTAGACAGACAAGCAGACAAACCTCTGCTTTAAGCTTGTTTTTCCACTTCTTCCTTTTTTCCCCTTAGAGCTGTTATAAACGTTTCAAAAATGTCATAAACATGCATTCATTCATTCATCTACTACACCACTTTGTCCCTTTTGGGGTCACGGGGTTGCTGGAGCCTAACCCCGCCACTCATGGGTGAAGGCAGGGGACACTCCTGGACTGGTCGCCAGTCTGTCGCAGGGGCCACAATCACACACCCATGAACACTCACATCCACACCTAGAGACAATTTAGAGTAACCAATGAACCTATGAAGCATGTTTTTGGACGGTAGGCGAATGTCGGAGTCCCCGGTTTCAAGTCCCCCAGCTTGGACTAGAACTGGGGCCCTTCTTGCTGTGAGGCAAGAGCGCTAACCACTGCGCCACCGTGCAGCCCAATGTCATAAACTTGTGTAAAAAAATAATTTGAAAATAAAAAGCCTTAGTCTATGTATTATGATTTGGCACCCCCTCCAGCATTTGCCCAGGGCCGTCCCAGTGTGGTGGCATATGACAAAGAACATTCTGGTGAGGAATCTGCATCACATTTAGGGGTGGATCCTAAATGTATTTAAGAATGGTGCAAGCAGAAGGTGAGATTGAGAAGACAGCTGCAGAAAATGGAGCAACAAACAAACCAATTCTAAATGACTAATTAGAAGAACTGGTTTGAACATAGATTATTGAACAAGGGTCACTGTTAGGGTAGCCAGGCCGGCTGCCAAATTAAACGCCAGGGCTACTATTGGAAGATATACGATAATTCTGAAAAAAATGTAAATATCTCAAAGCTATGCATTGTAAGTTAAAGTATGGAAGTACCTGTAAAGAGCTCTGCCAGCTTCAACAGCCATCCAGTCGATAGCAAAGTCCATCTGCCGGACAAAGGGTGACATACGGATGGCCACAGTGTGAGCCACACTCAGAACCACACTAGGTTGTTCCCTCATGATCCTACAGGGGGCAGCAAACAGAAAAGACACAGAAAAAAAGGGACGTCATTGACGGTATGTGACAACGGCAATCAGAAAATGATTCGTTAATGTAATATAACCCTGACAAAAAATGTATCAGATACGATTCATATGAAGACACGAGCGTTGTAAATGTTAAGCTAGAAAACTAAATCAAACAAACATATTTCTGACAAACATGCAGTGAAGATTTTCTACATGAATACACTGTCTTATCAACTAATTCATCAGAAATGATTTTTGTTAGTTCTTGCATTTCAGACAAGCAACACATGACAAACTAAGGTAACTGTGGATTTAAAAACAGACAACAACTGTATTTTGTTAAAGAAGCCATAGATTTATCATGAATAGCCTCTCAGAAATCAAACTTAATTCTAACTGGTTTTAAAGTCTGACAGTTGATCTCTATATTCATCCAAATGATTTCGAGTGAAACAGCAAAGATGGACAGATGATCTATTGCTTCAAAGCAAATACTCAAAGAAATCTACAGCAATGAAAAAAGTTAAGAATTTTCCAAACAACATGGAAAGACATCTGAATGACTCTTCTTTTTCTGTACATAGACAGAACAAACCAGTAAAAGATTTGGGAGGAATTTTAGTCTGGTCCAGGGTGCAAGTCTATGGGAATCAGCCAAACTATTTCAAATGCAGTCATTTGTCAATGTCTAAGATTTCCACAAAAACATAGAACCAATAAAAAAATAATCAACATTTGGTGTCAAGAGTTGACTGTAGAAACAAGGGCTGGGAGACATATTGATATAATCGATTCATTTGAATTTTTTTTGTTTTACTTGATTAATTTTTTAAAAATCGAGATTTTATTTTCCAGGCACTCTGCTTTTTTGGGCTTCTGTTGTTCGGAGTAAAGTCAGTCCCTCTGTGTCTTGCAACGAGCAGACATGAAAACAGAAGCAAGCAAGGAGGAGCTTCTTCTGCGAGGCCAAGAAAAAAAAAAAGTAAAATCAGTTTGTTATGCAATATTTACAAGCAAACGTGACACGTAAAGCCCCCTCCCTCACTCCGGTAGCTTCCATACACTTCTCTCTGTAGTGTTTAGATACTGCGGTCAAGCCAGTTGTCATTCAAATTTGCGTGCTCAGCCGCTCCTAAATGTTTGGTAAACTCTGATACTGTATTTATTCAAATTCAAATAACTTTATTTATCCGTTAGGAACTTCAATTGCAGATCGTACGTCAGCACAAATAAAGACCCACACATACAGAACTTTGTTAAAAGCAAATCTTATCAAAACACAGATGCATAAAAAAATTGATCAATCCAAAAGAACAACAATCTATTACAATCAGTTTTAACCGTTTAGCAGGCGAATTGAAGCAGGAATAAAACTGGTTGTGGCTCTCTTAGTTTTAAATGAGAGGGACCTGAACCTGATGGTAAGAGACAGTAGCTGTCTGTAGAAATCTGTGTTCCTTTCCTTACGACTCTGTTATAGTAGATGGTGGAAAGTCATGCTGCTCTTCAACAAGTTTGCTTCTGATTTTAATGGTTTTATTGAGAGTACTGCGATGCGTGAGACCAAGTGAGCCAAACCAGGCTGTAATATTAAATGTGAGAATGGATTGTATAAAACATTTGTAAAAACTTCAAGAATTGATTGATGAACCTGTAATTTGCTAAGTTTAAGGAGAAAGAAGAGACGTTGCTGACATTTAGAGAATACGTTTTCAGTATTGAGTTGAAAAGTGAGTTTATCATCAATTATGGTGCCAAGATATTTGTATGAGTGAACATTCTTATTGCTTCATTATCAACATTAACAATGTGGAAGGTCCACAGTGAAAAAGAATGACCATTTCTTTGGGTTTTGTTATATTTCAGTCCAAACAATTGTTCCTGCACCAAAGTGAGAACGTGTCAAGTTCACTTTGTAGCAGTCCAGCATGGAGATGGCCCCAGGGTCAGCACTGCTTCGTCCACACCTCTGTGCGGCTGGTATGCAAACTGCAGAGGGTCATAGTTCACTCTGACATCGTACTGCAGCTGGGCCATGACGCGCCTCCCGAAGCTCTTCATGACCAGCGACGTCAGGACTACAGGTAGACCTTCGTTGCTGGTGGTGGGGTTGTCTAATCAATTTTTTTAATTAAATCTAATAAATCTTCGTTGACTTAAGATAAATCAATTTAAAACATATTTCCTGTTAAATACTTTAAAAATCCAGGTGTGAAACCACAAAAACTTGACCTTTAAACATAAATACTGCCTTATTTCTGCCTGACATATTGTCTTTGAGAGACTGTAGAAATAGTTTATTCCTTAATCCACAGAAGTAACTTCTGCATGTAATGGCAAGACTATGTTGTCTACATATACACTCAATTTCAAAAACTCTTACTGCAAAACATTGAATTATCCATGTTTAGGCAGTATTTATGCTAAAAGGTCAAATGTTTGGGGTCTCATACAAGAATTCCTAAAGTATTTAACAGTAAATATATATCAAACGGAGTTATTGATTAGTCAACAAAGTCTAGAAATAAAATTTAGTAGTTACTACCACAAATAAAAAAACAAAATTGAAAAGTCTCCTAAATACAGTTTGGTTTTTTACAATTAACAAACCAAACAGGGTTAGATAAGAGTTTACTTATACATTTCCGATCTTCTATCGGTCATCTTTCATCAGAAATTTATGATTGATTAAGACACAAATTTCTTCTTTCTTTTACTAAAATTTTTACATTTATACTGAAAACCGGAAATGGATTTCAACCATGTTTGCTTAGTTCTCGTAAAGCTGAGAATATGAGTGCACCAAAATTTAGGAGCGGTTTTTAGCTTGACACCCCACCCATGAGAGCGCTGCATCTTTTCTGTCTATGACCCTAGAACCTGAAGCATAACGTTTTTTGCCTGTTTTTTGTTTTAGGGGGGGTGTCACTTGTGAATATGGCTACAGATCTTATGTTTCCCAACTCATACCACAGAATAATGCATGTTTAGAATTGAAAATTAGGGCCCTTTATATGCATTATGTCTCAATATTTCATTCTGCTGATTTGAAAACAGCAGCAGGAGGGGGAGTTAGTCATGACTGAACCTGTCCTTTCACTGTTGACATCCGTAATGTCCTCCAACCTGTTTTCCTGTGACGACTTATCTACAACACAACTTCCAAAACTTTTGTGGAGGTACCCTGTTTGTGAAGTAAACTTGTAACATACAAGTAAGTTTACTTAGTACTTTAAAAACAAGTACTCTTTCGACAATTGGAAAAAAAAAACTCTTTCTAATTTGCCACACACTTTACTAAAGTAAAACACCTTAATTAAGTAATGCACTTAAAGCTGCAGAGAACCTTATTAAGATTTACCACGAGGTGTACCAAGAGGTTACCACGTCAATAAATATGATCTGTAATTATTATAGCCATACAAAAGACGACCAATATATATTAACTAGACTTCCAATTGTCTGGCAATATCCTAAGTGTCTGCACTAAAATTGAATATCTGTGTCACACGATCACTGACAGTCTGAAAGATGATGAGGACATGTACCACCAGTGCTAAATATTATAGAGTATTACCGAATATTGCTGCGAAGAATACGTGAAAGCGTTCAGATCCATGTGCAGGCAGCAAGTTTAATAATGACAGTAGCAGGTCACAGCAAAGACAGGACAAAGTCAAAGGCCAGGCAGGAGTCCAAAACAAGGAGGGAGACAGAGCGTCGAGTAAACAGGCAAGGGTCAGAACACAAGGAGGCAAGAGACAGGTAAATGCTCGGGATTGTATGCTAGGCAAAACAATACTGAGCAGATTCCAGACGGGGCATAAATATGGTGAGGCTGACGAGTAGATGGGACACAGCTGGTGGAGATGTGGGGGATCAATATTCAGGAGAGGGCCCCCTCTGGTGGTCGGAGGTGGAGTGCACTGCACTTCATTGTACGTTGCACATCTTTGGTCTGACTATAAAAAAGCTAGCCTTCAGAGACTAAAAGTAGCTTATAATGATGCTTTAAGACTTTTCTTAAGAGTCACCATGGGCCTCCTGGCTGCATCTCTGATCAGTGCTCTCCTTGTTCGGTCTGTTAGTTTAGGTGGACGACCGTGTCTAGGTAGGTTTGCAGTTGTGTCATAATCTTTCCATTTGTGGATGATGGACGAGAAGGGTGGGCTAACCTTACTACGATCAACTTTATCGTTTCAGTCCTACTCTTTGCTTCTAACTTGTAGTTGCGATGCAGACTTATGGATTGTTACACATTAATTTTATGCAGGAATTTCCCGCATTATAGAAGCTCAGTTTGTGGGAATTGATTTTAGTATGCACGATTCCCGCAATCCTGCAGCGAAATTCAGGCCCTGCTCTAAGAAAATGTTACAAGCCTGAAATGGAGTAAGTAATGGTCAAATGACATTTAAGACAAAAGTGTTTTGAGACAATTCAATTGTTCTCAGATTCCTTCAATAAAGGCCCCTTTTTAGAAAAAGAAAGTGTTCTGTGAGTCCCCTTTGTAAGGGAAAGAGGGGCAGATGAGGATCTAGTTAGATTAGCCATAACTCTTTACTGTATGGGTGTGCACACCTGCCGCTATAGGGCTTTATTTTACCTTCACCTCTTGAGACATCACATTTTGGGCTACATTACTACAGTAGGTGATTCTGCTTAACTGGAGCCCTGTGACTACAAAAAAATGGCAAATGAAACAAGAGCTTGGGTCTTAAGAGGTTAAACTACTGTTTCTGGCTGTATTTAAATGTTTTTTTTTAGTTTTTGTGTGAAGGGTCAGAAATACCTAAAAACTATGATGAGCGCTTTCTAGCACACTTAATGCTACACTGGGAAGCAAGCCTGTGTGCGATGAGGGCTGAGGTGTGCAGAGCAAAGCTCTGGATCGATCTGGCAGGATTTGAGACACAGAACACTGAGGGGTTCCTTTACCATTATCACACATTTAAAACTCAAATACAAGTCATGTTTTTAGGCCTTGGGTTTTAGAGAAAATTATATTTTTTTATCTGTAGAAATGTAACTTCTAGTGTTTGGTTTATTTTACTCCACTGAGACATTTGTAGTTAAAGAAACGCATTAGGGGAGAAGTCACTATGGTAATAAAGTTGTTGGAGTGTATCATTAATGCGCAATTTGAATTTTTTTGTTGCTTTTTCCTCCTTTGACCTAAAAGGTGGAAAAACAGGAGTATTGTTGCCCCTTCTCTGTTCATCTCTAACACTCCCACCACCACCGCTGCCCCCCGGGAATACTCTGATTGCCACAGTTTGAGAACCACTCATATGAGAAAAGAAAAGTCCATAGAATTGTATCAAACTTATTAGGGTGAAAGCACTCCTTTCTTTACAAACTATTGATGAGACTATATTCAATATTTGTTCATGACATCCCACAAGATATAAAATGGAAGCATAGCTACTAAAGCATTCTATGTAAAAATACATGCACACAGTAAAGATGAAACACTCACTCATAGAAATCTGACTTTGAGATCTTCAGGAAAGTACAGTCTCGAACAGCCTTAATGGTAAAAATAAGGGGCTCTCCAGTAAGCACAGCAAGCTGGCCTACCATCTCTCCTGGGTGGATCACAAACAAGCAGACAGCCTCCTGTTTGTTGATCATCCGCTGGTAGACGTGCAGACAACCAGACATGACAAAGTGCAGACTCACATCCTTCAGAAGTGAGGTAATGAAGAGAGAAGCGGAGAGTGATTTTACACCTGAACAGAATAGAAACTTTGAAAATGGGGGGCAACAGAATGTACCTGGTCTCCCTGTCTTGCTAAAACAGCTCCAGCTTTTGCATGATGCAGAGTCACTTTCCCATTTAACAAAGCTGGGTCCTGAAGAGGCGCCACATACAGAGAAAAGGAAGGTTAGGTAATTCACAAGTCAAAGCTGAAATGATGCCTTTCTGTGAGGAGTTTTCTGCTCCTGCATTAAAACAGACATTCTAGGGTGAATGATGATCTGAATGGACCACAGATCGTAGGAAGAGCAGGTTTGTGGTCTTCATTCTGATAGTCTGCAGACCTATCCCTACAGAATGAAGGAGTTGTTGATGTGCCTTGGTCACAAGCCTTGGAATCAAGGCCCCGTTTGGGAGGGTTGACCAGTACGGGGGTGGCTGACCCGTATGGGGAGGGGGGTTTTGACCCGTATGGGTGTTGTGGATATTTGGGTTGTCCAGGCCCATGGAGGGTCATAAAGAGGAGAGGGTGCATGTTAAGTAGAGCACAGGCATATCTTGCAGTTCCCTTGAGGCTCATGCGGTCACCTTAAGGGACGCTGTGGAAATGTGTGTGGGAAGTGTGTCAAGAAGTATTCCTAAGGCTAATGGAAGTTCCATGCGTTTATGACGTACAGGTGATGCTGTTGTACGGTGTCCTTATGCCACACTCTAGTCGTTAGCAAGGTGTGAGTCCTTGCTCTATACTGACTGCGCATAAACGCTGCTGCACGCACGCATGCAGTGTGCATGTGATATGTTTCCACTCACAGGGCAGTTGTGAATAAAGCCTTGGCAACAGATACTGACAGGCACATAACAGGAACAAATGGCATAAACATCTCATTAATGGTGACAAATGTGTTTATTAAACCATTAGATTTTTAACCCCTTGATGCCTATTGATGCAAACATAAATCAAACCACTTCAGCTTCAAAATGATCTTAATAGCATCTTATTGAAAGCAAAAACATAAGTGAATTTTTTTTCAGAGCTGGAAATGGATTCAGGCATCAAGGGGTAAACAAGTTAACTACATTTCTTATGCAAAAAATGGAACAGTTTTGGTATTTAAGTCAACAATGGTGCTTCTAAGACTGTTAGTTTATCATAAGTAAGTAAAATGTGTAAAACATAAAAGTATGAAATTTATGTGAAAGAAAACACCCGTCATTTAGGAGGGAATTCAAGATGCTGAGGTCTCATGTCGCTCCAAAAACAAGGACAACAAACAGTTGTGTAAATGAGAGACAAGGTGAAACAAACCTCAATCCTCATTAGCTTAAGAACATCTTTTTGAGCTTCCTCAAACAAAGCAGAGCTGGATCGGGCAGAAACGGGAGTAAAAACGTTCACTGCCGGGTCTCCCTCGGGATACAGGTAGATACCTGATGGGACTTCATCTACGGTGACTCTTTTCTCCCGTTGGTCCTGGGAGACAGACTGGAATAACATGCAAACACTTCACTAAGACATCTAAAAGCACACTATATCTATGACAGCTCTGTTTCAGCTAACATCATTTAAAATAAAACTTTAGGAATTTGGAGAATATGGCCATAAAAACACCACAGAATCGTAGGTCAGAGGTTGAAAAAATGGTAAATAAAATCATAAATATTTGATGTAAAGTTTTTTGAATTTGTTTTCCATTTGCAGAAATTTGAAACATATAGGACGCATTTGTAAAGCTTAGCCCAGAAATGTGCAGGGACAGGTTGTGTACGTATGCAAGAATCTAAATATGTCACACTAGGGCAGAAACTTCACGAGGTCAAGAGGTCAACTACCCCAGTGGCTTATAATAAACAACCCCAAGAAAGCAAAGTCAGAGGCCCTCTAAACGGCGCGTAAGGGAAAGAACAGGCTTCTGATTTTAATTTAAACATTAGGAACTTTGATCAATCAAAGGAAATATAATTTTGGTGTTGATTCATAAATGAAAGCTCATTTGATTTGGGTACAAATGAAAAGTTAAGACTCGTGCATGGCAAACCATAACAACATTTAGGTAACAATGTTTTCCAGGAATTTTTCTTTAAATGAAATAATAGACGGCAGCTTACTAAGAGGACGCCACTTGTCAGTCAAATGTACTTACTCGAGTAAAGGCAGGAGGTGTATTACCATCCTCTGCAGAGACAGAGATCCTTCCTCTCTCAAAAGCCATGTCAAAGTCTGATCTCACACTTTTCTGTATACCTGCACAAACATCACACACAACAGACTGTCAATGGCTCCTTGTTTCTTTAAGAGTACAAGTTAAAACAGAGAAAAAATATGTTTGTTTAAACTTTTATTTCAATTTGCAATGTTAATTTGCTTTAACAAATCAAATGAAAGTCACATCAGTAGTTTGCACAGCAGTTTGAGAGCCTAGTATGACCAGCTTTGCTAGAAATTCAAAGTCTTAGGGTGTATTCAGACTGGAAAAATCATTTGTTTCAGACTGTGTCCACTTAATTTGTTTCAAATCGGGTCTTGAAGCTTGCGTTTGGTCTGAATTCAAAACGCAGAGAAGCTTACTTTCCTGTTCCGGAACAAAGCTTGTAACAAAACCATAAAGGTCTCTTCAGTCATTGGCCAGGAATTTTGAGAGCGGGGCAAACAAGTGATGGAAATTATGGAAGTCCTGTGCTTTGGAATCCTTGTTGGGATAGATCACTTAATCAAACTTTATATTTTGTCGACCAATTTTGAACGTCTGTATCAATGTCAGGTACAAAACTTTTTACTGCTGCTTTGATACGGTGGAGGCATGCCAAGGCTCTAGAGTATGAAGCTAGAATTATTACTACAGTTTTGTGCGTCTATAAAAAGGTTTTGTACTTGTACTAAATTTTGTACTTTATAAGTTAGTGTGTCTGTAAAAAAAACTTGTTGTTGGTCTGTTGCCAAGGCATCGCCACTTTCTGCCCCTGCCAGCCTACTCAGAGCTGCTTGTGACAAATTCATGCAAGAAAAAGCACTCTTTTCAAAATGGTGGCTTTCCTGTTGGTTTTATCTCACACATTTTGGTGAGTTTTAGGTTTGTGGCGGGGTCAAACTTTTGCTCAAAGGCACAGCAGGAAAGAAAACTGTGAAAACTCTGATCCTTCAGAGGGACAGAACTTAATGTGTCTAAGTACTGGCAAAAAGACAGAACTGAACATTGTTGAAGTTTCCCCAACACCTGTGTCTACAGGTAACACTGCCATTACCTGCACAGTCAGACCCATCTCACACCACAGATCACAGGGCCTGAAATTCACTTTGTTAAATAAGGGGGAACTGCCCTTTACTTGCTTCTCATGGGGGGGATTTATACACTTTGGGGGGGATATTACTTGTGAACCTGGCTGCAGATTTTACGTTGCCCAACTCATACTACAGAATAACACATATTTTAAATTTGATTTTTGAAATGTTTTTTCTCCCTTGTTCCAGTCCTTTTCTTTGTTTCTGGTTTTGTAGTTGGGATGCAAACTTGTGGATTATTCCACAGGGGCCTCAAAAGTTTTTAGAGTAGGAGGCTTCTGAGAAGAAAGTAGGAGACCACTACTGCAAAGCAGAGTGCCGAGGTGCAACCCCACCCCCCCACCCCCGGAAAATTAGGGCCCTTTCTATGCATTTTCCAGGCATCTGGGGCATTATTTCAGCTGATTTGAAAGCAGTAGGGATGGGGGGGATTAAGTACAGAACCTGTCCTCTATCACTGTTGACAACTATAATTTCCTCCAACCTTTTTTTCTGTGACTACTCATCTGCGACACAACTTCCAGAACTTTTGAGGAGGAGCCCCTGAAGAACCATTGTTTTTAAAGTAAACGTACTTGTAACATTCAAAAAGGTTTACTTAGTACTTTAAAAACAAGTACTCTTTCCACATTTAGTTGTAAACTTTCCAAATTGGATTTAAAAGTTTGCCAAGTTGCTTTCATAGTGGACCAAATGTGTGTTCCTTTGACATCACACACTCTACTAAAGTAAAGCATCTTTATTAAGTAGCAACACTGGTTTGAATTTGTTTGAAAAAGATTTAAAAATATTTGATGAAACTGAATATACTTAAAGCTGCAGAGAAGCTTTGTAAGATCTCTGGGTTCACCACATCAATAACAACTGACTGACTGACCTACCAGCCAAATACACTATTTTACATAGAAAAATCTCAGGAGTTTGATTTGATAAAATTATATGATGTTAAATACAAACAGAGGGGAAATCACAACTCATTTAAAATAAAAAATAATATTAAACAAAATTTTTCTAAGTAACTCCTTTATTGATTTCTTTGTTTTCTACTTTTGATGTTCTGAAACCCACAATGAAGTGTTTTGGTTTCTATCACAAATAAGTGGCTGTTGTTTGCTTTAGAACAGCAGCACAACACTGAACTGGAAAGGTTCCCTGCAGCCCCATGAGGAGAGCTGTCAGTCAGTCACAGATGTTCTGATGTGAGGTACAAAATGGAACTTTTGCTCGTCCTTTGAAAGTAGGCGGCGATTGCTTCACTTGTAGGGGGTGAATATCACCGACTATCAACTACTTCTGAAGACCCTTAAGTCACACATTAATTTTTTGCAGGAATTATAAGAGCTTCGTTTGAAGAAATTATATTAACATGTGCGATACCCGCAATCCCGCAGCGAAATTCAGGCCCTGGGTCTAGGCGTGTAGCCAAAAAGAGAGGAGTTCAGAAAAACAGACAACTTCAGTGAACATGTCCAGGATGCATGTTGGGATTTGTAGAGGGTTAGAGAAGTAGCAGCACATTAGACCCAATAAGCTGACCAGAACTTTTCTAGAGTCATTCAAAACGACAGGTTTTATTTTATCAAGAGTGGTTCCTCACCAGCAATATCCACTGGCATGGAGATTGTCCTGCTAAGAGTTGGTCCTGATCCATCCTTGCTTTGATCTCCTGCAGACAAACAGTGAGAGTTTATCAGAATTTCAAAGATGTTAAAGATCTTAAAGAAGAAAAACTGGAGGAACACCTGATGAAAAATGTTTGCTGTAAAACTCGGTTTCATCATAATGAAAACTATGAGAGAGAAGTGAAGAAATCTGCTTCATCTTAAAGAATACATGGACAGCATAAGATGAAAGGGGCTTTTCCTAAATCATCTTCATTTGAATTCTGAAGATCCTGCTTTACCTCACTGACTGACCTTTATTCTTTCAAAAAACGGTGCTACCTAAGACAATAAGTTGGATTTGCAGATTTTTTAAGACTTACATTAAACATGGAATTGTTCATCAATCTGGAAAATAACTGGAACTTTGAACCATTCGACTAAACTCCATAAGTCCGTATCACTACGCCGAGCTCATACCTAGAGTTTCACCCTTGACAGCAGCTTCGCGCTGTTCCTCGGGCACCGTCAAACTGCCAAAGCGTTTGCCGTGGCGGACAGGACTGGTCCGTGTGGGATGAGGGGACTGTGGGGGAGCACGTGAAGGTTGCATTTCCTATAAGACACGGTATTGTTCCTCATTAACTTTTTTACAATAAAATATTTTCCTTATCTGGATCAAAAACATGTCAATCAAAGCTGAATTTGTGTCAGCTTTGAACAAAAGCTGAAATAAGACAGTTTGGAAAAAGGCTGAAGAACTTTCTTTTTTAACCTGACTTTCAGGAGGAATTTAGGACTAAGGCCTACGCTTTTCAGTAAACAGGGAGGGTACAGTGGCTACTTGCTTAGATAGGAAAGATCTTGTGGTCGGGGGGGTGTCACTGGTGTTTACAGATCCCCTTACTGTAATTTCCCCACTTTAGCATAAAACCAGAGTTCAGTTTCTATTCCTATGTCTATTGTGAGAAAAATGCCAGGAGAACATGTTAAAACACAGAAAGGATGATTTTCATTGGAGTTCAGTACGTTAGGGTCTGCCAAGTCTTTCCGGCCTCCTTCCCCGCTAGCAAATCCAACTCACAACCAGGTAGTGATCAGTGCACAGCTCTGCCCCGCTCTTTACCCCAGTGTCCAAGACACACGGCCGAAGGTCACCTGAAACGACTACAAAGTCGATCATCAATCTCCTGTCGAGAGTGTCCTGATGCCATGTTTATTGATGGACGCTCTTGTGCTCAAACATGGTGTTTGTTAAGGTTAAATTATGACCAACACAGAAGTCCAACACCAAAACACCGATCAGGTTCAGATCAGGCAGGCCATTCCTGCCAATCACGCCCCTCCAGGTGCCGCTTTGTTGCCCACATGGACACTGAAGACCCCCAGGAGGGCAATGGAGTCCTTTGTTGGGGCGCTTTCCAGTACCTCTTTGAGAGACACCAAGAAGGACAAGTACTCTAAACTTTTGTTCAGCCCATAAGCTCAAACCACAGCCAGAGACCTGTCCCCCACCCGAAGGCGAAGGGGTACGATCCTGTCATCCACCTGGGGTGAACTCCAACACTTGGCGACTAAGCTGGGGGCTTAAGTGAGCCCATCAGCCCTCTGCCTCTCACCATGCGCAACTCCAGAATGGTAGAGAGTCCAACCCCTCTCGAAGGACAGAGTTTCAGAGCCCAGACTGTGCGTAGAGGTGAGCCCAACTATATCTAGCCGGTACCTCTCAACCTCTCGCACAAACTCAAGGCTTCTTGCAGAAGTGACATTCCATATACCAAAAGCCTTTACCATGACCGGGGTTTGGGCCACTGAGGCACCCAGCTTCGACTGCAACCCAAACCAAATTGCACCGGCCCCTTCTGAGCTCTCCTGCATGTGGAGGGCAGTGATCCCTCGTCATTCTTTCAGGCTGGACCTGGCCGGGGCCCGTGGGAGGAGCCCCGGCCACCAGGCGCTCGCCTGTGAGCCCCAACCCCAGGCCTTGCTCCAGAGTGGGGAAGCAGTGACGCCAATGTGGGCGACGTTTCAAAATCTTCAATTGAACTTCTCATAAAGGGGTTCTGAACCGCTCTTTGTCTGGCTCGTCACCCAGGACCTGTCTGCTATGGGAGACCCTACCACGAGCAGAAGCCCCTGACAGCATAGGTCCTGGGATCACTTGAGTGCTCAAACTCCTCAACCACGTTACGGTGGCGGTTCATGGTGGGTTTATATGTTTTTGTAGTTTTAACAACCTTAATATCTTAAAATGAACAGATAAGGTGTTCAGCATAAATGAGTAAATGAGTCTTTCAAAAGTACTAATTTAATCAGTAGCAGGATGAACAAAAGAACAATTTCCAAACTTTCCACAAGGCTAAGTTTTGTTAAACACTTATTTAACTCCAAAACATGAAATAAAGGTGAATAATGTGGAGAAATGGAGTCTAAATAAATAAAGACTTTTGTGTGTGTCATTATAATTCAGTATTAACCAGTATGAAAATTTAGTGTTAAAAGTGATAAGCTTAATAGACATTGAATACTTAAACAAAAGGGTTTTCAATGGTTTAAAATTTGCAGACATTTTTATGATTGTGTGAATGAATGATAGGATAGTTTCTCACAGCATACAAGGTTAGTTCACATAGGGAGTTTGCTGCTTTGAAACAAATGTGTGCAGACGGGAGTGAACGGAAAGCGGATAAGGAGTCCACGAGGAGCAGAGGCACCTGGGAAAGGGAAAAGGACGACGGTGGGAAAATACATCTCCAGGGAGAAGATCCAACCTCTTATTTTGATCCAACCTTCTTTTTGCATATTGTGTATAAAACTCTGGGTCAAAGGGAAATAGGATGTCTTCATTCTTCGTGCACGGAGAAGAGCATCTGCTAGATGCTTTCCTAGGGACAGCTGAAGACCCAAAACTCATGTATTAGATTTTTTGGTGTCAGGAATAAATCTTTGGTGGAAAAACCTCAAAATCGTTCCAGACCTCGATTTTTGAACACGCACATAGGCATAATCGGCGAATTATAGCCTACAAATGTCACTTAGATAACAAAATCTACAGTTTTACTCACATTGGTTGAAGCAAAAATGAATACACCCTGCATCTAAAACTACAACTAGTATTTTGTATGAGCGCTGTGATTTGAAGGACACAACAAGTCTTCTAGGCATGGAATGAACAAGCATCTCTCTTTGTCCATTCTTCCAGAATAACCTCTTTTAGGGTCTGGATGCTGGATGGAGAGAGATGCTCAACTTGTTGCTTCAGAATTCTCCACAGGTGTTGGATTGGATTCAGATCAGGAGACATACTTGACCATTCAATCCTCTTCACCCTGTTCTTCTGCAGAAATGCAACAGTAGCTTTCTATGTGTGTTTTGGGTCATTGTGTTGGAAAAGTGCACGACGGCCACATGATGAAGTGAAGTGATGGCAGCATCTCCTCCTTTATTTTAGAGCAGTACATTGTTGAGTTCATGATACATCAATGAAATGCAGTTCCCCAACACCAGCAGCACTCATGCAGACCCACATGAGGACACTCCCACCACCGTGTTTCACTGTAGGCACCATGCATTCTTCTTTGAAATCCTCACATTTGTAACGCCGTACAGTTTTAGAAGAATTAGTTCCAAAAACAGTGATCTTTGTCTCATCACTCCAGAGTCCCAGTAGTCTTTCTCTTTTTCAGCATGGGTGTAGCTAATTCTAGGCCGGCTAAGCCTTCTAGGCTTCCTTCATGGACGATCCTCACGCATGTCATTCCTCTGCAGTCTGCGCCGTATGGTATCACGGGAAACGGTCTCTCCAGTTTGGCTTTCTACAGCTTCAGCTAACTGCAGTGAACTTTCATGGAGATTTTCTTCTAGCTTTTCATCAGAAGACGACCCTGTTGAGATGTTAACTTCTGTGGACGGCCTGGACGTCTCTGTAAGATGGTTGCACTTCCATCTTTCTTACATTTTTGGATCACTTTTGCTCCAGTATTTAGACTGATAGTAAAGATTTGCTGATCTTCTTGTAGCCCTCACCTTTTCTGTGTAAAGAAATGATTTCTTTTCTCAGATTTTGTGAAATTTCTCTTCCATGAAGATCCATTTCTGACTGCATGAAATGGAAGGGTTTTTCTTTGTTCAGTAATGCTCTTTTACAGTCACCTGTGTCCTGGACACAAAATGAACCATTAGACCCACCTGTGGTTGAATTCCTGTGCATTGGAATTTTGTAGTCTTAAATGTGGCTTTTCTCCTCAGACTATACTTGGTGTGTACTCATTTTTGCAACATGGGTTTGAATAATTTAGTTGGGAAATTAACTTACTCGTGTGTACAAATGAACAAATCTTGTTTGCAATCAATGGCCCACATTTGTATAGTATTAAATGTCATTGAAAATGTTGATTCTGAAAAGACACTTAAGGTTTCCTGAAAAACGTAGTGGGATGTACTCATTTATGCTGAGCACTGTAGGTTCTCTGTGTTTATGTCACCAGTGCAGTGTGTCTCCTGAAGATGATGATACAATCTTTAAGATACAATCTTTTAATTGTGTGCATGAATTGGAGTGTTTATTTAGTCTGATGAAGCAGACCCTGATCCAGCTGTAATGCAGCAGCTCTAAGTGTTCATAATGCATTGTGTGTTCTCTTTGGACTGGCTTATTGCCAGGCTAACTAGGAATCAGAGAATATTTAACTTACTGCTCCTCTACCTCACCAACTGTAATGAAGTTTACCGAACTGGTTCTACTCGCTCCTACTCACTCTTCATCCGCCTCCGACACCCTCCCCTCCTTCCTGTCTCCCCTACCCTAACCAGGGTCTGTATCCTTCTCCCAACCCCACTCCCCCCACCTGCAATCTTCATTACATCACTTGCCATCTGCCATTGCTTTATTTTATTCGGTTTATCATGCCTCTGGTTGGTGCAGTGCGTTTCACATGTTGTCCCTCTTTCCCACCCCCCTGCGGGGGATCAAGAGAGATTTCTGATTCCAGGTGGATCGTCTGTACTCCTGTCTTTGGCTGTGACCTCGCCTTTGACTCTTCCCGCTCCTGTCTTTGGCCGTGAC
>BSAI01000109.1:435747-451338 GCA_036245035.1 Adrianichthys oophorus | reverse complement strand
TTCATCTGTTATTTTCTGCATTTTGTGATAGAATTTTACACAAAATGAACCAATTAACCATCATCATTCTGTCTGTGACGGAATAAACACCGGTCTCCAATAGACGCTGGTCTCTCATAAACGCAGAATCAGCTGACATTTTTTTTAAATAAACGCCCCAGCTACTATTGGAAGATATACGGTACATTTCATTTGAAGCCATTCCATTGTAGCTTTGGCTTTATGTTTAGGGTGGTTGTCCTGTTGGAAGGTGAATCTCCGCTCCAGTCTAAGTGTTGTTCAGACTTCAACAGGTTTTCCTCCAATATTGCTCTGGATTTGGCTCCATCCATCTTCTAACAAAAGCACTCTTAGAAGATCATCTCACTCTATGCTACAGCTTTGTTTGTTTGTGACATAACTTGCTTTTTCTTCTTCTACGGCCGTTTCCAGTATTTTAGATAGTTCAGCGCATGTCAAAAAGATTTATTGTGATCGAAGGTGTGGCGTATGGAAATGTTTTATATAATCAGACAAAGTTTTTCGGGGTCCATGTACAGAGTACTATTCTAATTCGATCTTTGATCCAATCAAATACATTATACACATTAATGCAGCTATTGCAGTGCTTTCACATCCAATCATCATCCAATCAGATTTTTTAAATTCTCCTGTTTCCCTTTTCAAAAACGACTGTAATCTAGTTTTAACAGAAGTACACCTGGCAGGTAAGATGTGATTACATACTCACCATGCTCATCTGTAATTCCTCCTCCACAAATGTCTCCAAGTTATTGAAACCGTCCTAATGAAGAGACACAAGAGAGCAGAGACACATTATGGCTGTGAAAATAAAAACACCTGAACTACAAGAAAAACAATGTAAAACAGGGCTTTGTTTTTGCTGTAGTTTTATGCTTTCAGATCAACTTGTAAACCACAGGTATAGAGCTTTGTTGTTTCCTCTGATGTTTCTCAGGTCAACTTCTTTTACTTCCCTGTTTCACATCAACACTGAGCTTCTAATGTCCCCTTGTGTTTACATATGGGAGACTTAATACATGTTTCAGGGCTAAAAAGCCACAAAACAATTATTTGACAGGGAACTTCTCATTACAATGATGAACTAATTTACAAGACTGCCAGCAGAAAATCAAGAGATCTTGTTGTCAGGAGGCCTTTGCTTAATTAGCTTGAATGCAATTTGGTTAAAACAACAGCATTATGGGAAGAAAGAAATTAATGTGTTTGATTGAGTTCTGGATGACTGCCAACCAGACCACAGGTTAAGTTATTGGCAGCTTTTGACAAGTGTGTGACCAAACAAAGGTTGGATAGCAGGAAAATGCTTCGTCAGAAGTAAAAAAAAAAAAAAAAAAAAGAATCCAGGACGGCCTACATGAACTTGCAGACATGCCATAGATGTTAAACCCTGTGGTTTAAACTTTTTAAAGTTTAAGCTGTGATAATGTTTTGGCCTTAGACTGAGGAGTATTTGTGTTTTTTATGTTTTTAGCATGTTCTTGTAGAATGTAGCCAGAAGGGTCCCAAGCCCGGGTTTCACTGTATCCCAAGCCCAGACAAATGCAGAATAGGGGTGTAACAGATCACAGAACTCTCGGTTTGGATTGGATCACGGTTTTAGAATCATGGTTCGGATCAGTGAAAAGAAAATAATAAATAAAAGGCAAAATAACTAGATTAAACTAAAAAAATATATTTTAAAAAAAGTTTTACAACATATATTTTTAATAAAACAAATATAAAGTACTTCAAAACAAACATATTACATTAAAAATTGTTCATTGAGGCCTATTTATAAAAACATCACACAAATAATATCTTTGATCTCATTAATATTCCTATACATTAAAAATACTCAAGATGTTCATTTAAACAAAAGTGCATCATTGGACATCCATCCATCTTCTTCCGCTTATCCGGGACCGGGTCGCGGGGCAGCAGTCTAAGTAAAGATGCCCAGACTTCCCTCTCTCCGGCCACTTCCTCCAGCTCCTCTGGGGGGACCCCGAAAGACCCCCGAGGCGTTCCCAGGCCAGCCGAGAGACATAGTCTCTCCAGCTTGTCCTGGGTCTTCCCCGGGGCCACCGCCCAGTGGGACATGCCCGGAACACCTCCCTAGGGAGGCGTCCAGGAGGCATCCAGACCAAATACCCGAGCCACCTCAACTGGCTCCTCTCAATGTGGAGGAGCGGCGGCTCTACTCCGAGCTCCTCCCGGGTGACCGAGCTTCTCACCCTATCTCTAAAGGTGCACCAAGCCACACTATGCCAACCGCATAACGGTGGATGCAGCACCAATCCGCCTGTCGATCTCACGCTCCGATCTTCCCTCACTCGTGAACAAGACCCCAAGATCCTTAAAGTCCTCCACCTGGGACGGGAGAACTCCACCCACCCAGAGAAGACAAACCACCTTTCTCCGGTCGAGAACCATGGCCTCAGACTTAGCGGTGCTGACCCTCATCCCAGCCGCTTCACACTCAGCTGCAAACCGTTCCAATGCATACTGGAGGTCCTGGCTCAACGAAGCCAACACAACAACATCATCTGCAAAGAGCAGAGAGGAAATCCTGTGGTTCCCAAACCAGACCCCCTCCGGACCCTGGCCGCACCTAGAAATTCTGTCAATATGGACTATGACCAGAAAGGGCAGCCGTATTATGCCTGTGACTCTGTGAAGTATTTTTGACAGCGATTTAACAGGTGAAATTCATATTCAAGACAAAAAAAGTCGTATTAAAAACACAGACAAGTCGTATTCAAAACAGACATGTGAAACGTAAAACTAAAGGTTGTATTCATCATTTTTCTGTAAAGTTGTGCACAAAATCGAAATTTGTGCACAACTTTGTTTTTATGAATACAACTTTTTGTTTATGAATACTTTTCTTTTTGACAGCTATCTTACCTCACAGCTCCCGCAGTAGCTCATTAAAAGTTACGTGTCAAACGGGACTGTTGGAGCCACAGCTCCTCTGTTTCATCTTCTTCATCACCAGAGTCATCCTACACCCTAGAGATCGACCAATATGGGTTTTTTCAGGACCGATACGATACCGATCATTAGTAGTTAGAGGAGGATCTGTTCCGCTTACAGTTCCTGCTAAGAAGTCTCCTTTGACAGATGATGATGAGCGCTGGAGCCGTGACAGAAATCTGAATGGACCTTATGTTATCAAACAGAAAAAAGGTCCAACTGGTCACTTGTTCTTTTTTTTAAATACCGCTGAACAGGCTTCTCTCGTGCGTCTGTTTACATTTATTTACATTATCAACGGTCTAGCTGCGCTGCACTCGGTCCCCAGAAGTATCACCCAAAGCTCCCTTTTTGTGAATCAACTTAAAACGATACTAGTTTTCATCCATCCACATGGTTTTGAAGGATTTATGGGGGAGTTGGTTTGTGTTTATTCGCGTATTTGCTCTTTTTGTCGATAAAGTTTTGCGCATCTGTGTAATGGAAATGCAGCTATTGATGCGATCAAAGATTCGGGTTGTCATTTTAAGGACACACAAATGAAAGACAGGCTAGAACTTCAGAAAACAGATCATGGTCATCTTGTGCCGGAGGTGTAGGTCGTAGCTGTTTACGGCGCCAGCCATCTGCTGTCTAGCACAGAATAGTCACATCGTGATATAAGCCTCAGTGTTCAAAACCTAGGAAAAAAGTTACGGCTTATAGTCCAGAAAATACGGTACTTCAAAACACAAACACACACATGTATTACATAAAAAATGTGCTCATTCAGGCCTATTTATAAAAACATCACACTAATAACATCTTTGATCTCATGAATATTTCTATAAAAAAATACTCAATATGTTCGCATAAACAAAAGTGCATCATTGGGCACTGCATCTTTAAAACAAATAAGATGGATGAATTTACAAGTTTAAATTCTTCAGTGTCCCCTGCTGCAATAAACTCCCACTCCCTACCCTCATTGAACAGACAGGTTTTTTTTCTACAGGACAGAGACATACCAGGAAAATATTTGGATAGCCTCAAAAAACCAAAAGTGGAAATGTGTTTACAGATGTTCTTTTTAGAACTCTGCAAAATAAATAAACCTGATCTCTCATCATCCGTGTCTTATGAGTTAAACTCCTCCCACACGCGACAGGAGTGTCCGATTTTTTAGATACACTTTCAAACATGAATCAGGCAGCGACTTTGATGCACGTTAAATTATATACTGTGGACACAAATTTGATGTGCTAATTGCCTGCTGTTTGATTGGAAAAATTGATTTAAATGATGCGCGCCAGGGGCTGGGGGATCGCAGTACTCCTGTGTGCCGAATTGTGGCGAGTGGTTAGATCCGTTAAACCCCTGACTGACGTGCTTTTTTTCACCACGAGAACATCCTCTGAGGTGCTTCTCTCAGCCATTGCAAATCTTGTTCAGTCACATGTCAGGGAAAAAAGTAGAAAGTGGGCAACTAGCATTAAAGGATTCCAGTGATTAGTCAATGACACAAAGAGCTCCATACCATTGGTTTAATGCATAAAAGGCTTTATTTGATTAGTTGCTTTAAACTACAAAGAGTTAGTTTAGCATGTGTGCAACCGGAGACCACTTATCGCCACTTATGTCTGCTTTTGCGGTATGCATACCGCACTTGCCTGATACTGCGATGACGATAAATTTTCGGCCTACATAAAATTAATGTACACACAGCACCCCATATTGACAAAAACTATCTGCTGCACTTAAGGTTCCTAAGCACAGTGGCCTCCATAATCCTTAAATGGAAGATGTTCAGGTCGACCAGAACCCTTCCTAGAGCTGGCCGTCCGGCCAAACTGAGCTATCGGGGAGAAGAGCCTTGGTGAGAGAGGTAAAGAAGAACCCAAAGATCACTGTGGCTGAGCTCCAGAGATGCAGTCGGGAGATGGAAGAAAGTTGTAGAAAGTCAACCATCACTGCAGCCCTCCACCAGTCGGGGTTTTATGGCAGAGTGACCCGACGGAAGCCTCTCCTCAGTGCAAGACTCATGAAAGCCTGAATGGAGTTTGCTAAAAAACACCTGAAGGACTTCAAGATGGTGAGAAATAAGATTCTCTGGTCTGATGAGACCAAGATAGAACTTTCTGGTCTTATTTCTAAGCAGTGTGTGTGGAGAAAAGCAGGCACAGCTCAACACCTGTTCAATACAGTCCCAACAGTGAAGCATGGTGGTGGCAGCATCATGCTGTGGGGGTGTTTTTCAGCTGCAGGGACAGGACGACTGGTTACAATGGAGGGAAAGATGAATGTGGTCAAGTACAGGGATATCCTGGACCAGAACCTTCTCCAGAGTGTTCAGGACCTCAGACTGGGCCGAAGGTTCCCCTTCCAGCAAGACAATGACCCTAAACACACAGCTAAAATAACCAAGGAGTGGATCACAACAACTTTGTGACTGTTCTTGAATGGTCCAGCCAGAACCTTGACTTAAACCCAATTGATCATCTCGGGAGAGACCTGAAAATGGCTGTTCACCAACGTTTACCATCCAACCTGACAGAACTGGAGAGGATCTGAAGGAGAAATGGCAGAGGATCCCCAAATCCAGGAGTGAAAAACTTGTTGCATCTTTCCCAAAAAGACTCATGGCTGGATTAGATCAAAAGGATGCAGCTGCTAAATACTGAGAAAAGGGTCTGAATGCTTAGGACCATGTGATATTTCAGTTTTTCTATTTTAAAGAAATCTGCAAAAATGTCTAAAATTCTGTGGTTTTTTTGGTCAATATGGGGTGCTGTGTGTACGTTAATGAGGAAAAGAATTGTTACAATATAACAAAGAGTGAAAAATTTAAGGGGGTCTGAATACTTTCCGTACCCACTGTATATAAATATAAATATTATACAATACAGGTAAATAAATAATACATTAAATAATGTGCCAGGGGTAGAAACAAACAATTAAATGATAAAATGAGTATTGCTATATAAAGGTAGGATTGACAAAACATTACAGAATTGAGATTTTAAAAGATAGGGATGGTAATGTGTTCACAGGTGTCAGTGGTGTAATGGAAAGAATACTATCAAGAGTTGATGAATGAAGATAACGAGAGAGAGAACAAAGAATAGAAGAAGTGACTGTTATGGAGCAGGAAGTGACAAAGATTAATAAGGGTGAGTAAGGATGAAGAGTGGAAAGGAACTTGGTGCTGATGATACACTTGTGCATCAGTGATGTGCGGTGAGGTTCACGGCTGGTGAGGCACTGACGTCATCAGTCAGACTTATAAAGATGAACCCTACAGAGTAACTTATTCAGCATTTAATAGGCAACAGTTAGAGTGTGCTGTTTAAAATTTCCTTTCAACATTTTCTTCCGTTTACAAACTGTAGCATAGAAAAAAAAGCACCAAAATTATTATTGACTTAGTTTTACTTATAAAGGACGTCTGTGCGCTGCCCCTTCTGAAGAAACATAGATAATCTGTTTGTGTTCCTTTTCTTTCATCTGTGTAGTATAGTTAAGTTCTGAGTTAGAGCTGGGTGATAGGGCCAAAAAAATAAAATCTTCGATTTTTTTCACACCAAATTCAATTTTTTATTTTAATGGATTTGAATCTCTTTTTAGTTTCTTTTAAAAAACTTATAAATTAAAGAATGTATTTAACAAAGACTATTTTTTAATATCTCCTTTGTAAATATCCTCAAACACAAAGTTCAACTAAATAAAAGCTGTAAAAATGTTTTTAGATCAATGCAGCAGATGTTTTGTGAGCTGCAGCTAGCTTAAGCATCTAACAAAGGAAAACAGTTCTTGTCCGTTTTAGCTGTTGAAACAAATTTGTCAAGTTCTCACTTTTGGCAGCTTCAACTTTCAAAAAGATTTTGTGTGTGGTTTGATGCACTAAGTTTGAAATCCAATATGGTGGATCGGATCTCCTGAACTCTATTCATTTTCTTATCCTGATGGATCACTATCAGGACAGCAGGTTTCCTGAACTCTTCCCGCTACTGTTGGGCGACAGTCTGCTTCAAACACGGTCAGAGAGAGACGGAAACACCGTAGAAGCGGCCGTCATCCAGACACAGCGGCACTGAAGCTCACTGTACCAGAGAACCTCTAAATCAGGGGCGATCACACTTTTTTAACATGTGAGCTACTTAAAACTCATCAAATAATGTGAAGTTTTTATTTTTAAGTGTTCAAACATGCAACCAACATGCTGTTACAACAGAAACACATGATTCCTGTTTAAAAACCATGAAAAATCCACAGATGAACAAATCCTTTCGTGACAACCTGAGCGAGCCCTTTACTCTGCATTGTGTGGGTATCTGTCTTTATGACGTGACAAACCCTTGTGTGGAGCAGCTGATCTCCTGGCGACTGAGACATGCGTTGTAATGTTTGTTATCGAAAGAACCCCGGGTTCAAATCCCGCACTTGGTTTACATAGTTTGTTGAATCTTTGTTCCTTTTTTTTCTCCGCTAAATAACTTAACACATATTACTATAAATGTTAATTAAAAACATCAGGGTAATTATTTGGATTTAGAACATCATTGGAATGTGTTTTTTATTTCTATGAGGTTTTTTAGTGATACATAGGTAACACAAATAAATGTAGTCTATGAAACCTTTAGTTTAAAATTTCTTGTTGGTTTGAAAAAGATTATCATAGGAACTTATTTAAAAAAAAAAGGATTCCCAGGATTCCTGATGCTTAATAAAATGCAACTATGTATTTAAAAAGTAAAACACAACAATAATGAGATTTGAACCTGACCAGATCTAGAATGATAGCGTTCAAGCGCAAACCACTGTCGCCACAAGAGCAGGTTGGCGTGAAGCATGGAGACGTGATCACCAATGTTTTTGTAGAGCTCATCGAAAGAGAAAAAAACTGTAACTGTATGCTATGCTAACAGCTTGTTAGCATAGCATTAGTCGATGGCATCAGTGTGTAGCATCATCGCTGTCTCCAAATCAACACTTCTTATTAAATTCTCTGTTGGTGCTGTGAGTCCAGCCAGTTTATCCTCCATTTCAGTTTGGATCCCGTTAAAAACCGCCACGTCCTGCTGAACCATCAGCCTAAGCTAAACGCTACACAAAGAAGTGTACTGAAGCTGTGGGAGTTGGGGTGGGGGGCGCGTTACGTGTCACGTGTGCTTGTAAATATTCCACAACAAGCTTTTATTTTTCTCGGCCTGGTGGAAGAAGCTCCTCTGCTAACTGCCGCTTTTCTGTCTGCTCGTTGTAAGAGACAGGCGGGTTGACTTTACTCCGAGCAACGGAGGCCCCAGAAAGGAGAGAGCTGGGAAATCTAAATCTTTATTTTCCCAAAAATAAATCGGCCAAAGCAACAAATTTGAATTAATTGTTTAACTCAATAAATCGGCCAGCACTATTCTGAGTATTTCTTTATACAAATACTCAGATGCAAAAATGCCATTTGACATGGGCCCTACAACAGCCCTGTTATTGCTTGCCATTTTTTGCACCATGTTGCATCTGTAATGTTAGGTTGGGGTTGTGAGATGCTGTAAACTAGTGGTAGAGCGTGTAAACCAACAGATGATGGGAAATGAGGTACTGGTAAGCTTACACCAAAACTCAATCCCACCCACAACGCAGGTGAATTTCTAATTAACTACTGCTGCTCTGCTGTAACTATGTCCTAGAAAATAACTAATTTCTTCTTTTTTGGGGGGCTAAAAACAGCATAATCATAGTTAAAAGACCACTGGGAATGCTTTGAAAAAAGATCTACAGATGATCGGAGTGGGACGTCAAGGTTATTTCAAAATGCTGTGTCTTGACAACAAACGGGCAATTCATGTACAAAAAGTTTACAACTGTGCTAAGAAATATGTGTATGCTAAAATTCTTCCACACCCTTCAAAAAATTATTTAAAAACTACATTTAGTGTTCACTTGGCTTTCCGTCTTCACATTTAATGCAGAATATGTAAGGGCAAGTGAACTTTGAAGTCACCATCCTGATTTTACAAATGGAAGTGGGAATTTTTTTGGTATGGCATTTCCTAAAGCAAAGGAAATAGGATGCAGTCGTTAAACTTACTGGTGATGTGCCTTCGTGGACCCCTTGTTCTGAGGTGCTCTGTCCCATTGTAACTCTGTGTCTTCATAGGGATGGTCCATCAACAACCACTGGAAACAAAGACAGAATTTCAGAACACCATTTCAAAATGTAACACGTCACTGAAAACAAGCAAAGGTGACTCAGCTAAACAAAAAAAAGTACATTTATTTCAAGCATAAAGTCTCCTTATTTAATTGAGAAAAGAATAATATATGATGTTATTATAAGAATTCAATATTCTAGATATTGATGCTTTTAAGCATATGGTATATAAATATAGTCCAACCAAGTAAAGATGATTTGCAAAAGAACAGACAAAGCTTTCATGTTCTTTTAAAAAATGTCTATACCCTAGTTTTTACAATAAAATAACATGCTACCGCCTGAGGTCATGCAACACTTTCAAACCTCAGAATTGTGCATCAAACACAGAGGTTTGAAGTGGAAATGTCTATCTGCACAGAGGAGAGAAAGGCACGTTAGGAAACCAAGACGCCTTGCTTCGGGGCAGATATTCTGAAAGAGTCTCACTGAGTTACTGTTATTCTTCCAGCTATAATGAGGTACTTGAATCAATAAGTATTTATTTAATATGACTGAGACTGACTACATTCCATTTAAGTGCCCATAGAATGCATATTGATTAAGCTAACACTAACAATGACAACGAATTTTAATTAATGCCTTTAGATGACTTTACCGGTTACTTCTAAGTCTTCAGATAGATCAGCTCATACTGGTATCCAAGTCTTAATTCAGGAAGTCCCTGTGTTTTACAAGTAGAAAGGGTGCTGGCCATACATTGTCAATGGTGCTGGCAAACAGCTTCTGTTTGTTGAGGGTGTGTTAAAAAACATTTGCATGCCTGCATAGAGGATTGAATAAACAAGCATCTCACGGCTGTTGAGGTTATTGTGGCGGTTTGCAGTGGCGTTTGTGTTACGATGGCATGAACCTGGGGGTGTAAAAGGTCTTGTCTAATGTACTTCCTCAATAAATAAATTAGACCACCCTCTCAGTCATAGATACCACCATTAGTGCCGGGGGGAAGATGGCCAAACTGCTTTACTGACAAAATTCAATGAGTGAAAAGCTGAAAATGGAGTGTCGTGTTACAGGGAGTAACCAAAACAGCTTGGTTTTAGTGAAGGACACAGCTGAAAAACTAGGAATGAAAAACCCTTTAAAGTACCAAAAAACTCTTGTTGATTATGGCCTCTGGTTAAGCTACTCCCAGTCCAGAAAGGCGGTTGACTTATACTTGTTGCTACATGAAAGTTGACCTCATAGTGGCTGTTTCTACACAGCCCTGACTGAGTGTTGTAACAATGTTGTGTGAGAAGCATTGTCGCCTCTTAGACATGGTTCAGTGTCTGAACAACCATTGTCCCTCCCCCTGGTGCTGCAGGCCTTCTTTTGTTCTTGGAACAATGAAGGTAGTTTTGACCTCTCAGTACAGGGTCACTAATGTCATTTATTGGAGAACACAATCGGCCTCGTGCAATGTCAAACCCTGTGAAACGATCAAACCCAAAGAGACCCTCTACTGATACACCATCACATGTATGAAACATCAAAGACAATACTTCTTCTAGACCAGGGGTCTGCAATGTGAGGCTCCAGAGCCACATGCAGTTCTTCCATCCTGCCTTTGGGCTCTTTAGCTTTCAACTAAAATGCTAACAATTTGAATGAGAAATGTGTTTGTAATTTGAAGTTGTTTTTTTTGTTTTGCCACTTACATTAACATTTTTAACATGTCAGATAACTGAGTAAAACGACTAAAAAACAAACATCAACTGTTAAAACAAGCTTAAAGCACATATTATTTCTTCTGAACCACATTACAAGAATGTCTAGTTGCTGTTCAGAGCAACATGAGGACATTGTATCAGAGTATGATTACACTATTATACTATGTATAAATAAATATAAACGCCATGAAATCATTAAATAAAAGTGTCATTAATCATTTAAAATTGGCTTTAAATATTGAAAATTGGAAATCAATAAAAACATGTTGAAATATATGTGGCATTAAAATATTAAAATTGCCATTAAAAAAGCACTTTTAAACATTTAATGACATTTATTTATTTGTGACACATTTCATGATTTAATGCCACATTTATTTATTTCAGGATTTAATGCCACATTTCACGATCTGGGTCACACCATTTCGTTATGTTACCTTTCAAACTGTCCCATCAAACAGCATTAACACACAAATCTCATCTGAGACCTTTACACGTCTCCCAGATTTGGCGCAAGTGATGTTTAAACGCTGCTACAATGCAGGTTCATCAGTTTTCTTATCAGCAGCTTTCAACTTAGATTGTGAATAATATCTGGTGAAACTTGACATTTCTTAAACAGATCTACCAGCTAATTAATACAAAAAGTCTAAATGGCAATTTTAAAACACTTGTCCCTTTAAAAAATAAAAATATTTTCCAGACTAACATTTGCTCTCTGTAGCGGGGCTCTTTCTCGAGTAAGTAACCCTCACCGGCGACGTGCCAGCTCTGGTCTGGTCTCCCGGCGGAGGTTCTCTGCGGCAAATGAGAACCCACTGAGCGGAGATGGTTGATCAGCAAACTGGCCCGCTCCGATCTGCTTAGAATGACTGGTGACTCCCGAATCCCGTGACTGGTGACCAGCACATGGGAAAGAGGTCTTAGGCATCGCATGCTTCCACACCCAGGAAGCAAAGCGAGACGTTAGCTCCTCGACACAGACTTTCTCCTTAAAAACACACCCTGCAGTCAGGGAGAATTGGAAAGTCCCGCGTCAGAGCCAGAAAACCACCAAACCTCCATGAGGAAGTAGGCTGCACCGCGGAGTTCTGGAGAAGGAAATGTGTGTGAGGCGCCAAACAAAACCTTCAAAACTTAATTCAATTCCTGAATTTTATGAGATGAGGAGTCCTGCTTTCACATTCTCTCTATGCCGTTAAAATGGTTTACAAAAGTTCCCGTCACTGAAGCCTCCATCAGGTTTAGACCAGACCAGAGAAATGGAGCACACGTGGTCTGAGTTAGCCAATTTTAAATCATTGACACTTTTATTTATTTTATATTAAAAATATTTGTCAATTTGTCTCTTTTAGCCCAACTGGACAATGAAATAAATAAATATATGTCATTAAATGTTTACACGTGCTTTTTAATGGCAATTTTTATATTTTAATGCCACATAAATTAATAAAAATGTATTTGAGTTCCAATTTTATTTATTTAATGCCAATTTTAAATAATTAATGACACTTATTTAATAATTTTATGGCGTTTAAATTGATTTAATATTGTCCCTTCTAAACCTCTATATTTTACAGTAAATGCAGGAATATCTTGTTTGACATAGAATGTATTTTATTTTGAAGGAAACATGTATGTGCTGCTGTCAAAAGTAGATGTGAAGTAAATATTATTATATACAGAATGTATTGGCCCTCTTAAATTTTTCACTCTTTGTTATATTGCAGCCATTTGCTAAAATCATTTCAGTTCATTTTTTCCTCAATGTACACACAGCACCCCATACTGACCAAAAAAACACATTGACATTTTTGCAGATTTCTTTAAAAAAGAAGAACTGAAATATCACATGGTCCTAAGTATTCAGACCTTTGCTCAGTATTTCAGCACCCTTTTGATCTAATACAGCGATGAGTCTTTTGGGGAAAGATGCAACAAGTTTGTCACTCCTGGACAAGAGTCCACTCCTTCCTGGGAGCCGTGTTACTACATTAATTCATTATGTCTTAGTTTAGCTTTCTCTCTAAGCTGCACGTGACTAGTGATCAAAAGGCAGACGTAGAGAGAGAGAGAAAGGTGCAACTCATTGTAATGGAATACATAAAGTCAGCAAGAATGAACATGGAGGCATTTAATAGTTGCTTGTGATTTCAAAAGACTGGCTTATTTCAGATTTGATAGACATGAATAGAGATGAATATTGACGTAACAGCATTTTCCACATCTGACTTTAAGCAATGGCATTGATCACATATGTTGCAACTTATGTTGTAACTGTTGTCTGAATTCAAATGAAGCCAGGTTATGTCTTGAACCGTGTTTATACCTTGGACAAGGTTATTGCTTTTTAAAATTTATTTACCTTTATTTAACCACAGACGTCCTTTTAAAATAAAAAAAAATCTTTTTCAAAGGAGCTCTGTTAAATGAAAAACAATAGGATCTTGTTTGTAAAAAGCTATTTTTCTCTTGAGAATTATTAATTTTCCAATCCGCTTTATCCCTTCCGGGGTCAAGGGGTCGCCGGAGCCTAACCCGGCTACTCATGGGCGAAGGCAGGGTACACCCCTGGACTGGTCGCCAGTCTGTCGCAGGGGCTCTTGAGAATTATAGGTGGGAAAAAAAAAGTAAAGTAAAATAATGAGTAGTGAATTACTTTTTCAAATAAGTAATGAGTAAAGAAATTTAAGTCCAATTTTCATCCAGTAACTTAGTAAAGTATTCAATTACTTTTTAGAATTACTTTTATTCTTTAATAACTTTTGCATTTAAATTATTGTATTTATAAGCTATATTTATAAATTAAACGAATAATGGCCACAAACCATAAATAGAGAGTATTTTTCTAAACAGTATACTGGGTTTTGGTCTGGGAAAAAAAAAAAAAATAGCCCCAGTGGCTCTTTTAGCATCAAGGGTTGCAGAGCCCTGATGCTGTGATGTCATTCATGTCCTCTCAAACATGCAGCAACATGACTAACATGATGTGTGTATGATGCGCATGAACCACGAGAACTATTCAAACTTGGTAGCCCACTAGGTAACCCACTCTATAGGGTCAATATAAGGACTTAAAGATTCAAAACCGCAACTGAATGTTTTCGCTCCTATATCAAGTCTCATCATAACACAAAATAAATCTGCCCAAAAAATGTAGGTTTGCAAATGTGTAAAAAGGGATCTGCATGCCCATAAACACAAACTTGCAGTTGTTACACAATTTCAAAGGTTTTTTTTCTAGCAGTTTTTCGCAGATGTGAACTAAAAACTGTGTGAGCTCCTGAAGTTGCGGTGGAAACTTACAAATAGTAAAATATTCATATTTAGTAGTAAAATATTCATATTTCATTAATGATGTAATACGGTACATACTTGTGGGAACAAAAAAGAAGACGAAGAGCAAAAAAGAAACGCTAACTACGATCAAAATGATAGCGTTGCTAAAAGTCAGCAAAAGAAAAAGATGAAAAAAGGATCGCTGTGTAGTACTGGGGAGTCGAACACACGATTGCAACATTAAAGGGGAAACAAAAGGCTAATGTGCATCAAGTTTAACCGCTTGACCACAAAGGGAACAAGAAAGTAATCTCATACAATAAGCCGATTAAATCCGTGTATCGTTCGTTCAATTGAAAATCACAAACGAAAAACAAATGGGTTTTTAGTCTTAAAACCAAAAATGAAAAAACAAAAAAAACGATTCCTTTTTCGATTTTAAATTGAAAAACGAATTAACAATACATGGATTCCTTTATTCAAGCACAGCGGTGTTTTCTTCCATTAGTGACACAACTATACGCCAGAAACACTGTACCTTCCTCTTGGTCATTTTAACACTGAAATCTCCCTTCAAGTCTGTGGTGGAGCAAGACTGCAGGAAGCCCTCTTCTTTCTGATAGGACAGTTGGATTTGTGGCCATCCAATCAGAAAAATATTCAAAAAAAGAATTCGCAACCCAACTTCAGGAGGTCACGCCAGTTTTTTTGCTTCGCAGCTACAAAAATAATTTTAAAAAAACTGAAGTTATTTCACTAATGCAAATTCTCTTTTTTTTTTCTTTTTCTTTTGCATTATGACAAAACTTGATTTCTGGGCGAACAGGAAGTTGCGGTTTTAAATCTTTAAGTCCTTATATTGAGCCCATAGGTCTCCGTCATTGTCTGTGCAATAGACCATTCAAAACGGGACCCAGAATGTACTGAAACCACAGCACTTCTCGGTTCCTTTCGGTCCAAACGGCCACGAATTAGCTGCTCCCGTTGCAGTCCCTGGACGGTCCTTCCGTTCAACCTGTGCAAGCACCGGCCATTCCATGCAGTCTGAATTCTGTCGTTAGAAACCGTCACCGGATGGAGAGAAAGGCAATTAGAACAGACCGTCCCGGCTAACGCTAGCGGCAGCTAGCGGTGCGTGATGCTGACGCTGGTTTACCGAGATGAACACGAACACGGACTGGAAACTACGATCACGGATGGATTTTACACACAGAATATGACTCCGTATATTTCCGATCTTCCTGTTTGACTTCCAAATAGACTACCGGACAAAAATATGTGGATACAGTTGCCTATACACATGAAATAGTTCACGTTTTCCCAACACCAAAGGCGACACGACAGAGAAGTGCTGTCATGACCAAATAACCAGATTAGAACCATAACATTTACCTTAGCGGAGCCGTCAAACGTCACTGACTTTAAAATAGGAATACAACAGATGACGTCGTTTCTGCAGCCCCTCCTGCTCCGCAGTCCTTCTGTCCAATAAAAAAA
>BSAI01000109.1:411478-435347 GCA_036245035.1 Adrianichthys oophorus | reverse complement strand
ATCAGAACAGAATAAAATGTTGTCATCATTTCAATAAATCCTGAAATATTAATCTGTTATTTTCTGCATTTTGTGATAGAACAAAATGAACCCATTAACCATTACCAATCTGTCTGTGATGGAATAAACACCAGTCTCTAATAATCGCCGGTTTCTAATAAACGCCTGGTCGGCCGACTTTTTTTTTTTTTTTTAAATAAACGCCCCGGCTACTATTGGAAGTTATACGGTAGTAAAATGTATCATGTTGCTGAATTTTTTCAAAGCAGATTCAAATTTCATGTTAAACCCTGCATTTTTTTTCTGTCATGTGAAAAAATGAAACTGTGGAACATTTCTTTTTCTTATGAACACATTCCAACATTTTCTGGAGAAAAATTGGAGAAATGGGATTAATCTTCAACAACCCCCACCACCACCACCACCATTTCCCCCTTTTTGTGCTTTAGACAAATTATTTATGGACAATTTGGATGATACATTCTCAAATATTATTAATAACATTTTATTACTCAGCAAATCTCATTTTTGATAATTGGTGAATGAATTAAGAAATTATAGCTAATTAAAAACCAAACAATTAGGGGAAATTCACCATCTAACTGCCAGTTGACAGTTACAATAAAGTCTACTGATTCTGTAGATAACTGATAACCTTTCAACACATCTACATTTGTTTGCTTTTTTCCTTTTAGATATTTTTTGACTTATTTATTTTTCTAGTATTTTGTAATTTCGGTCATCATGATAGAAATAACAATTGTTATTATTAAATATTGTCTCTTTTGTACAGCCAATATAATTGTATTTGATGTCATCATCCTCTTAGAGAGATTGTCTGTTAATGTGTTGGGATATGACTTTAAATATCTTATTTCCCAAAGATTTCTAAAGGATCTTGACACCAGCTGAAACCTTTACTCATTTGTTTTGGGCATGTTCTTCCTGATGTTTTTGTTTTACACAACCTGTTCTGGGACTTTCTGAGGGCACTGTAGACAATTAAATCTTCTTACCTCATTTTTGTTTTGGCCAAATATTGTATTTGTGGAAGTAAATATACAAATAACAAACCTTTTTCATAATTTTTATCTGTGGAATTTAAAAAAGTATGCTAAATCTAAGAAAAACTCAGAATTTCATGCCTTTAAAAGCCTGACATACATTTGAAAAATACAATTTGAATAATTGGTGATGGCCTTTTTTCTCCTCCATCCTTTTAAGTTTGTGATTAATAGAACTGAACTCTGCATTTTTTTTAACTCAAATTAAGACACTTTTGCACATATGTCAATATTACAAAGAATTTGGCATCCGGCATAAAAACTCTTTGCCAAAACTACCTGTGTGAAGCAGTGAAGCTGATTTGCTGTGGCGACCCTTGACAGGATAAGCCAAAAGATTATCGTACTGTTAGTTTCCTTGTTCCATATTTCTGGCTCCTGTTTTTGTTTTTTGCTCGATTTGGTTGTTTTGGTCATCAGTAAATCGCTATGTCAACAGTTCAAACAAGCTCATGTTCTGTCGTTATCCTCTGCTAGAGTTTTGTTGCAGTTCATTATGATATTTTCAATAAAAATGCAGAAAATAAATAATTAACAGTTTATTTATACAAAAAGTGATCACAGTAGCATGAAGGCCTCTCCTTTGAGCAAAATGCCCTCAGTTCTCCTGTCTTCCTGTGGCCAACATATCCTAAAAAAAGAAAAAGAATTAAACAGAGACATGAAAAGGCTCCAAGCTGTATGGTTCTCATGAAAATATTCAAAATACTAATTTACTGAAAATATAGTCAATTTAGGATTAAGGAAACAATGACTTCACTCCTACCTCACAGGAAGAGATTTTATTGTCAGCGTAAATGATTGGTCATCTGGGAGGCACAGACTGCGATGTGCCTCGAGGCTCCGTCCTTGGTCCCACACTTTTTAACCTTGTTATGCTTCCACTTGGAGATGTCATCTGGAGACATGGGATAAACTTTCACAGTTATGCTGATGACACCCAGTTATATATGACTGTGTCTCCTGATGACATAGGACCCATTGATGATCTTATAAGCTGTCTTTTAGATATTGAAACATGGATGGCAGAGAACTTTTTAAAGCTCAATCAAGACAAAACAGAATTTAATTGTTGGTTTGTAGGGAGTGATGAGGGGAAGTGGGCGTTGGAGGCACGGGTATACAAGGATGACGTGCCCTGGAGGAGGATAGACCGACTGTCTGGACAGAAGACTGTGGCGAAACCTTGATTTGAAGACCAAAAATTATCGCAATAATCATTTAAAGTCATCAGATTATTTTTAAACCTTTGTCCCACTTTTACCCCCAAATTGATGACTAAATACAACAAAAGCGGCTATAGTCTGATGCCGATGCCAAGCATGAAGCAACAAAATTCTATTTTGCACTCTGACAGGATGCAAGAGACCATCTTTAACCGTGCCAATGGATGTTAGCGCCTCCACGTGGACACTACCTGAAATGCATCAAACCATACTATGTGCGACAAAGTTCGTAGTCTCTACTTTATTAATAACTTTTTGGTTCTTTTGACACGCTGTATAATTTTATATTATATTTATATAATATATATTATATAATATATATTATATAGTATATTTATAATAATATTTTAAGCATACCTGACATGACAGAAAAACTCTGTCTTCATCAGACTTTTATCAATACTTACAGGTAAGAGATTTTGTTAACAGAAATATTACACACTCAGTATCTCATGACATATTTGACATTGAGGAACAGCCTTTTCTGACTAACTCAGCATATTCTCTTAGCAAATTCTACAACATTCATAAAGGACATCATAAAAACACATCACATCTAAAGAGGGAACTTTGTTTTGAAGATTACTGATGAACACTGGGACAATGTGTGGAGAATTGTGCATACATTGTGTCTTTGCAAAAAAGTCAAAGTGACCCAGCAGATGATTTTCCTGGTTTTAAATGTCTGTTCTAATTATGGTCATAAAATCCATGTTTTACAGAAAGCTAATAAGAGTGCTCTGCTTATTTTTTGTACCAAGGCTTATCTGTGACATTGAATTTTCCTGCTTTTACATTGTGCGATACTAAGCTTGTTGGTCATGTTATTAATGACAATATGACTGATGATATCCACAGACAGTGCTCAGACACTCTTGCCCGCAGGTTTTATTCATGTTCTAATCATGTTAAAATTCTTTTATTCAAATCTTACTGCTCCTGCTTTGTACACGCCCCACCTGCAGATCGACTACAGGGCATCTAGCATGTAGAAGTTACAAGTGGCTAATAATGATGCCCTGAGGATTTTATTAAAAAGGACACGGTGGTGCAGTGCTCAATAAATATATCCTTACAAAAAAAGATACTTTTTCAAATAAATTAATCACATGGTTCTCTTTGAAATACATAATCTTTATTGTGAGACAAGGTTACATGAGTAGATTTACAGATCAGCAATAGGCTTGTGGGGCCAGTACGGATATTTCTCCTTGTCCAGTTTGGTCTCAGGGAAAGCCTCGTTTAGGTCTTCAATTGTCATCTGGTCGAAGGGGATCATGTTTTTAAATTTAGTAAGCTAAAACACCCAAGAAAAAAAAAGAACATTTGTTAATAACATTCCTAGTATATGACATGGAAAAACTATCAAATACAGCAACAAACATCCCACCTCCTCTTCATACTGAGCAATACGAGCCTTTGATGCTTCCACATAAGCAGATGCGCTTTTATTCTGAAAAAGAAAAATGAAACATGAAAAACCAAGAGCAGTCTAAAAAAAACCCAGAAATATCAGTTGCTCTTAAGTTTTGAAGGACTTTTTCAGAAAGAGTACCCATTATTCATAATACAACATTTCCAAAAATACAGTGCGCAGTGGCACTCCTATCAAAACATGCGTTAACTTGATTAAGCTACTTACAGCCTCAGTTTCCTGTGCATTGATGGCGCTGGTCTGTGTATCAACAGGCTCAGGGATCTTCAGTGCTTTAAACTGTGGAAAAAACAGATATTGTATAATTGGAAAAATGCCAGCCACAAAAAATAATGATTGGAATGTTTACAACTTCCTGTTGAAGTCATTCAGGTCATTTGTGAAGACGTTATCAAATTAATGTAGCCCACACATGTACTTTTTACATGTAGAACTAAGTTTGTTTTTTTTTTTATTCTAAAGATGTCTATTTTCTTTGTTTTTTTTTTAACACTCAAAACAGAAAATGTTTAACCAAGAACGAGTTTTAGACGTAAATACATGTAATATGTGTAGCGTCATTAACACACAAGTCCCTCTTCTAATGCCTGCATAAGCCTTACAAGTGTCATGAAAAACTCACCTTCTTCTCAAACTCATCAACCATTCCAGCTTTAGCCACTGCACTCTTGTAGAAATTCCAGTCAATTGCAGCAGGAGTTTCTGGCAAAGACGTTAGTCTGGTGTAAATAAAGAGAGAAAAGAACAATCAGTTTTGTAAAAGGTCTGGAGTACAACACAGCATTAAATTATCAATAGACAAGAACTCCTGTATTAAAGAAAAGGTCTTTTACATATTTTTTGCATCAATACTTAATTTCATGTTTCCATTAACAATTCTACCATCAAAGCTGTACAGAAACATACATATGGGGATTACAATCTAATCTAATATGCAGCTGAAAAAGGAGAACCACTCAAATGGCAATGCACATTGTGAATAGTTTACAGAGCATCCTGCAAAACTGGGCCAGGATGTGTAACACTTGAAAAGTCCATGAGACTCAACTCATGCTATTTTCAAACATTTTATGCATCTATTTTTAGCTATGGTTAGTCTGTGAGAGTAAAGAAATCCTTCAGTGATGTCTGAATGCAGGACCCCTGATGTACCAGGCAATGATTATATTTTGTAAATGTTTTGCAATACACACAAGGCAGTGAGATTATTTCTAACAAACTTTTGTGACAAAAAAAGTTAAAGAATTAAGTGGTGTTTTTTTTTAAAAACCATACAAGTAGTGAGTAGCATACTTGGCAGAAATGGCGTCACTGCGAGTCTTCAGAGCGTTGAACATGCCCCGCTGGTTGGGGGGGACGCGTTCAGCAAAAGCCAACCAGTCAATGGCCTTCACGGCAACGCGGCGTCCTGCCATCTCCACCGTCTGAAATTACAGAGAAGATTATTGAACTTGAAAATGCCAGCACCAAACAAAGCAGCACTTTAGACACCACAGCAAAACGCTTTAGGCCAAATGCTGTCTTTTCACCGTGAAGCTTTGTATTGAACCCAACTTAACCTAAGATTGATTTTGAATTAACTTTTACTGTAAGTACCAGGACTTATAGGCAAAATAAACAACTAATTTAAGAGATTCTGCCAGTGGCATCTGACCATTTTAAGTCTTATTTATGAGAACCCAATGATAACAAATTTGCAGAAAACTGTTGTTAAAATGAAGGAGTAGATTTGACTATTTTCTAATATTAAACTTCAAGGTGAGAGCCCACAATGAAAAACTCGTTTACTTGACTGTACTGAACAATAAAAAAAGCACTTAGCAAACACCTAACATAAGATTTAAATTTATCCCAAATAAAGTCAGAGGCTAAAACATCTCCAGGTCCTCCAACATTACTGTGATTTCTGTCAGGATTCATTCAAGTCAGATGACAACAGGACGTCAGTTGTCTTATTAACATAAGTCTTATAAACAAAAGTAGCAGCAGGGAAATTAAATATACTTGACAATTATACATTTAACATTTTACAAACAAATTAACTTACACTGCAAAAATGTAAAGAAAAAATAGAAACAATAAAGGTGTACTTCACATAGTTTTCAGAACAGACCTTAAGTTAACCGTAAGGCTAGTGTTAGCCACATTAGCTAGTTAGCCAAGGTCAGAGAAGTCGATTAAGGCTGACGCGGGTAGAAAGATACAATAGAAGCGTCAAACAATTATCTAAGCTTTTAACAATGAAATGTAGATTCAAGCCGCTACAGAAACGGTCAAAAATGGTTAACATGACGACTACAAACAGCTCGTGTTGCAAGCTCACCTCACTGCGATAAGAGTCGTCTACACAGGACGGAGCACCGGAAGTTACCTTTCCTGTTCATAAAGTAGTCTAGCACACAGACGCTACTGCCCTCTACAGGAGAGGCTGTGCACACGCAGCGAGTTTTCTGTTGGGATCATTGAGGACGACCTGGTTGGCATTGGCTTTGTCCGAATGACTGCACTACACACCAGGGCTCTCAATCAACACCCGTCAAATGCGGGTAACACTTTTATCTGGCGGTTAGAACAACTATTCCACTTGCCAGTTTGAGAGCTCGCCACTGCTGCATTCAGGTGCGCTCGTAATTTCTACATTTGCTCTCTCTGCTCTCAGCTAACACAAACACACACTTTTTGCTTCATGTCATTGTTATTTTTGAAAAGGCTAAGATTCACAACTACAACACACTGATCTGTAAGAACACACAACAATAAGGCGAAATGTTGTATATTTTTCTAAATAAATGCATGTTTTTCTCTGAATTACATAAAAAAACTAAAGTATTTTATTGTTTATCACTACTTTTATTCTTTATGGAAGCATATAGCATTCAATTTAAAAAAGGGTGGTCTTTTTTAAATTGAATGCAAAAAGCATCTATAAAAAATAAATGTAAAAAAATAATTTAAAAATTAATTTAAAAAAACAGACTGTAAGCAACAACGTTTACCACACCTACAGCGTGAGCACCCAGCAGGTGAAAAAGTTCACCAAAAAGAATAAACAGTTTATAAAAGTCAATATTTAACACTTTTTCCAACGTTTTGCTGTGTAATGTTTGTAGATCAAGTCGATGTTTTATATGTATAGGTATGTTTTCCTAAAGAAGTTCAGAGACCAGAATATGTTTTTTTATTAAAATAATATCATATTTCTGTAATGTTATAAAACCTGACATAGGACTACACTTTCAATGATTATTAGTTTTTTGTTTATATGAGACAGCCCCTGCGACAGACTGGCGACCAGTCCAGGGGTGTACCCTGCCTTCGCCCATGAGTAGCCGGGTTAGGCTCCGGCAACCCCGTGACCCCGAAAGGGATAAAGCGGATTGGAAAATGAATGAATGAATGAGACAATAACCCTTTTTTGAAACTTTTTAAATAAAGAGAATATCTGTTTTACTTTGAAATACACAAATTATTTTTTTCTGAGAAATGTTTGGCTGGTAGAGTCCAAATTTGGCCGCTAGACTTTGGATTGGTGTTACTGGCCACCCCAGATAGTAACCAAAAAAGTTTATTTAGAGCCCTGATTCACACTGTATATCATGTTTGAAATTTCCCAGAATTCTCTGTGAAAAACCAGTGTGCATCAATTCTTACTAGATTGAGAGGCGCCCGGCTGCAGGCTTGTAATGGCGGATGGATCCGTCATGGCGGATGGACATCCACTGAATGTCGTCAGCGGAAATAGTTCTTCGTGTGTAGTTTCATTTTAGGAAAGACATCCGACACCTTTTGCTCAAACTATTCAACTTCGGTGCGAGAAGAAATGACAACGTAAGTTAAACAGTTTGTTAATAATTATCAATAAACCAACTGTATTTTCTGGCTAAAACATTCTATGACAATGGCTATTTGATGCAGTAGATGCATAATAATGTTTTCTTTATACATTTCAAACACTTTGTTCTGTATGATAAATTTCTAAATCTTTTTTCCGCTAAAATCTGAATAATTCAAAAGTCCATGTTAGCGTCAGCTTAGTTAAGAATGAGATGAAACAACAGCTCAATTCCCCAAATGGCTTTTTCTTTTTCTTCACATTCGCTTTCATTTGTAATGTTACAATTACTGCAATCAAGATGGCGCATAAACCTCAATTGAACAAGGGAAAACAATGTTCAGCTCCAGAGAAATGAATGGTTGCTGTGTTTACACTAGATCAAATGTAGACGTTTGTTCAACAGATATTAAATTCATGACGTAAAACTCAAGAACCATCCGGCTGCTACACTGATATCAGCCTACCTTTGAGACCAAGTTTTCTTCATGATTCCATCATTTTTACAACATGAAGAACGTGAAAAGAGCACCAGTTTTAAATAAACTTGGACTTTTGAATTATTCACATAGAAGAACTTAGAAGAACAAAGATTTAGAAATTGATCATACAGAACACAGTGTTTGAAATGTATAAAGAAAACATTATTAGGCATCTCCTCCTTCAAACAGCCATTGTCATAGAATGTTTTAGCCAGAAAATACAGTTGGTTTATTGAGAATTATTAACAAACTGTTTAACTGTTTTGGTTGAATAAACTGTTTCTTGAACTCCTCTGACTCCAGGCCAGGTGGTCCCTTTTCATGGGCCGTTTTGACTTCACACTCACATATCTCCCAGGTTCTCGTAATGTGAAGCCAGATGCACTGTGCAGACAATTTGATGCGCCTGCTTTGAGCAATGCACCCCAGGACACCATCCTGCCACAGTCCTGTGTGGTTGGTGCAGCCATCTGGGAGGTGGAGCGGGAGGTTCAGAGAGCCCTGGAGAACCTTCCCTCTCCTCCACAATGCCCTCCTGGTCTTCTGTTTGTTCTCCACCTGCTCGCTCCTCTGAGCTGCAGTGGGGTCACTGCTCCAAGATGGCCTGCCATCCTGGGATACACCGGACTTTGACCATGCTGCAACAGCGCTTCTGGTGGCCCTCAATGGCCTCGGACACACGAGAGTATGTCCAGGCCTGCTCTGTCTGTGCCCGGGGTAAGTCCTCCCATCGCGCAGCAGCCGGACTCCTGCGACCGCTTCCTGTACCACATCGTCCCTGGTCCCACATAGCTGTGGATTTTGTTACCGGTCTTCCACCCTCGGAAGGTAACACCACAATCTTGACAATTGTTGATCGTTTTTCCAAGTCAGTCCATTTTGTGCCACTTCCCAAGCTCCCGTCTGCCTTTGAGACTGCCAACCTCCTTGTCCAGCATGTGTTCAGGTTGCACGGCCTTCCCCAGGACATTGTGTCAGACCGGGGCTCCCAGTTCACATCCAAGGTGTGGACCGCCTTCTGCCGCGCTATTGGAGCCACGGCAAGCCTGTCCTCCGGGTACCACCCCCAGACCAACGGCCAGACTGAGCGTGCCAACCAAGACCTGGAGGTGGCTTTGCACTGTGTGGCAGCCAATCACCCCGCAACCTGGTCTACTCATCTTCCCTGGGTCGAGTATTCCCACAACACCCTGGTCTCCTCAACGACTGGTGTGTCCCCTTTCATGGCCTCCATCGGCTATCAGCCTCCCCCATTCCCCTCTCAGGAGAGAGCTGTGGCCGTGTCTTCCATTCAGGACCATCTCCAACGCGCCCGCCGTGTTCGGCATGAGGTCCGGGCTGCCCTTTCCCATACTGCCTCCAGGAACCGTGCACTGGCTGACCACCGTAGGGTTCCGGCCCCAGATTACAGGCCGGGACAGAAAGTCTGGCTGTCCACTCGGGACATCCCACTGCAGTGTGAGTCCTGTAAACTCTCTCCGCGTTACATTGGTCCATTTGTCATCAATCCCTCTGTTGTCCGCCTGAAGTTGCTTCCCTCTTTGCACATCCACCCGGCCTTTCATGTGTCTCTCCTAAAGCCTGTCTCCTGCAGCGCTCTTGGCCCTCGGGCCGGGCCCCCTCCTCCCGTCCTGGTTGTGGATGGCCTCCCGGCCTTTTCTGTTCGTCGCCTTCTGGGGGTCCGGCGGCGGGGTCATGGCCTGCAGTTCCTGGTTGACTGGGAGGGTTGTGGTCCTGAGGAGCGTTCCTGGGTGCCCCGTTCCTTTATCCTGGATCCTGCTCTTATTGATGACTTTTATGCCTGTCAGCCGGGTGGTTCTGGTCGGCCGCCGGGTGGCGTCCCTTGAGGGGGGGCCCCTGTTATGGTTCGGTTTCTTATTTCTTTCCTGGTGGTTGTTTTGTGTTAATTTTGTCCTTTTGTTTTGTTTCTACAGAGCAGTGTGTGGCAGGGGGCGTGGCTATCTCTCTTCCTCGGGCTGCCTCCTTGCACACCTGCTCCTCATCATCATTTGTCCCTCTATATAAGCATGTTCTTGGCTGTTTCTCCTTGCTGGATTATTAATTGTTTTGGTTGAATAAACTGTTTCTTGAACTCTGACTCTGCTCTGGGATCTGCTTCTGTACCCTGACACTTCTATTTTTTAGACTTCTTTATTTTTCTTTTGTATTTAATTTTGCTTCAAGTATTTTATAATTGTTGTGATCAAGAAAGAAATAACAGTTATTACTAAATATTGTATGTTTTGTCCAGCCAAGTATGTTTATCTTCTACGATAGTTTGTGAATGTGTTGGGATATGACCTTATCTTATTTCCCAAAGATTCCAAAAACATATTGGCTCCAGCTGTTCCATTTGCAACAATCATTTTGAAACCTAAATGCATTTGTTTTAGGCTTGTTGCAGAAACATGTTCTCCCTGATGTTTATCTGTTTTAAACAAATTGTTGTGGGACTTTTGAAGACGCAGAAGACAACCAAATCTTCTTACCGTTTTTTAACATTTTGGCCAAGTATTGTATTCATACACCAATGACAAACCGTTCTTGACCATTTTATCTGAAGTTAAAACGTATTCTGATATGGATCTTCTAAAACCATGAAACATATGAATAATTGGTAACTTTTTCCTTTAATTTTGTATTTAAGAGAGGGGTTGTTTTTTTTTTTGTTGTTTTTTTGAGTATTTTCTTTTTTCCCCAATTTAAATCTTGAACTCTGGATTTTTTGTTTTTCAAATGATGAAACTTTGGAACATCTGTTTCAAACTTCAATTTCTCAACTGTCGCAAATGTGAACCGCAAAGAGGAAGTGCCATCATCTTTGTGCATGTGCAAAGTGGTTCGATTATGGGTACGGATTGGAGTGTGACAGTCATTACCCTGGTCCCACGATGGCGAACAGGACACAAACAACTTTTTACACTTTTTTTTGGTCCGACATGCTGCACTCAACGATCTTCTTGAGGAAAAACATACATTTTCTTTAAGTTTGTGATTATTTTTTGCCTACTTGGAATTTTAAAAGTTGAAGTTAAACTGTCTATCATGAAAGAAAAAGACTTTCCTCCACTCAGCTCAGCAAAAAGTAAGGCAGGAAATCCGCTAGCTTTCCACAGCTGATCGGCCAACGAAGATGTAGCTCTGGTGGACATCTCAAAACCAGGGAGAGCCGATGCATAAGGTACAAGAAGACCTTTGAATGCCACACCAACAAAACTCCCGCCTGCGAAGAACATGCCAACCAGCACAGAACTCTCGATAGCTGATATTACGGCAGCCATTCAAAAGCTTGACAACAAAGTAGATCATTTTGGTCAGAGACTGAAAGAGAACTCCAAATTGTTTGCCAACATTTTACAGCAGCTGGAACAGAATTTGGTCAAAATTGTGACATGTAAATCAAAGTTTGGTATCCTGGAAAAAGAACATTCTGACATAAAAGGAAAAGATACTTAAGGCTGAACAATACAAGTGCAGCTGGAGTGTACGAGTCACTGAGCTCAAGGAGGAACAAGGAGAAGATGTAAGACGGAAGATAGAAGAGCTCCTCCTTCAAATATACCCCAATGGACTGACCACACCAACTATAGTGTAGTCACGGTCCATTGTGTTGGCATCAAAGAAAAGAGACGCAGCTGTCGAGTCATCGTGCAATTTGTGCAGATGCTTCACCAGGATGCTGTGTGGAAATCAACCAAAGACTCCCAGATCTGCAGGGAACGAGGGATCCGCTTCTCCCAGGACTTCTTCAAGGAGGACTGTCTGGCGAGGGAAACTTTGTGGCCAAAAATCAAATAAGCTAGATATCAGGGTAAAGGCCACATTGCTGTGATTGATGGACATCTTGTTACCACGAAAAACACAAGTGAATTAACAAAATTTTGTGTGATGGAGTTCTACAACACTAGTTAATGTTATAAAAACATAACTCATTTGATATCTTCTGTTTGTTCGAGGAAAAACTTTTATTTCCATCTATTTTTCCTGTTAAAGACTGTTATTGAAAAAAATTCAAGTTTACAGACAGAATTTGAAATGAATAAAGGAAAAAAATGAATTAAAATAATTTTACTCAGAGGACAATCCTTACAATGTTTCTTAAGGACCTGCCTAAAGTTGACGTTAGCATAAAAAGAAGGCTCAAGACTAGCTTAAGGTTACATTTATTTTAATCTGTTTTGTTATTTCTGAGTGACTGTGTGTGTGACTGAAAATGTCATTGCTGTGCAGCTTCAAATTTTTAACTGTAAACACTAGAGGTCTGAGAGACAATATTAAAAGAGGCTTTATTTCTAAATTATTATTAATATTCCTTTAGAATAAAGAAGATGAACAATTCTGGACGATTCAATGGGGAAACAAAGTTCTGTTCTGACATGGTACATCAAAATCTGCAGGTGTCGTGATTTTGTTCAACAACTTTAAAGGGAAAACAATCAAGTCATGATGGTCATTGGATATTCTCGGTGCTTAAAGTGGAAGACTCTTCATTAATGGTAGAAAACATATATGGGCTCTGTAACATATCACAGGCCTGCTTGCAGAGATTAAAGACACTTTGATTCTTTTTCAAACTAGATATAAAACTGAAAATATAATATTATGTGGGGACTGGAATATGGTTAAAGACAGCTGGTTAGACAGGTCACCAAGCAAATGTATCAGCTCCAATCCAAATACTATTTTGACTGAATTCTGTAATTCCCTTAACCTTATAGATCCATGGGGGGAAACACAAAAAGTATTCTTTGTTCATACCAGATGGCACAAGTCAAGATTAGAAAACTGGTTAATAAATGAGGCTTGACTAAACCAGATGTCAAACTGTAAAACAATGCCAACACCCCTGACTGACCACTGCTGGGATTTCATGTGACTCCTCTTTCCCAGCCCTCTAGAAGAACGGGATACTGGAAATTCAATTCTAGCTCTTTAAAATATGATCATTTCTGTACTGATCTTGTACATGACATTCAACAAGATAATACATTATCTTCATATACACAAAAACGGGAATTCTTCAAATTTAAGGTCTGCCAGTACTCAGTCTCTTTTAGCAAGAAAATTCAAATTAAACAAACCGAAGAAGAAGAGAATATTGTTAAAAAATGTACTCTCAATTACTACTCAGTCATCAATAACTGAAAATGACAAAATGAATCTTTTACAGTTTGAATCTACTCAATATTGTCAAAGAAGTTAGTGCTTTTTACCAAAACTTGTACTCCTCCTCCTACTCTGCTGACAAATCAGATGAGTTCCTCAATAAAATAGAACGATTTATACCTAAAATCAAAAAGAAGTTCAAAGAAAATTGTGAAAAAGATAAAGAAATGCATGAACTTGATAAAGCTGTTATGTGTCTGAAACCTGATGGATAAACTGCATATTTTTATAGACACCTTTGGGAATCACTTTGAGACCTACTCTTCCAAGTGTTTAAAGAATCTGCCCATAACCTACATTTACATACAACCATGAAACAAGGCATGGTAATGTTACTCCCCAAACCAACAAAGATGACGGAAACCTTGAAAACCACTGTCCAATCTCATTTTTAAATAATGACTATGCATTGTTAACACACATCCACACCACCAGTTTAAAAAAAAGGATTAGGACAAATAACAAGCAAAACACAATCAGGATTTGTTAAGAAAAGATCCATGCACGACAATTTTAGACTCAAAAAGTTGCATAATGCTTGTTGAATGCTGTTTGTTAAATGTTGTGTACCGCTGAAGATGCTGAAACAAATTTTTTTAAATTGCTGAATAATGTCCTTAAATTGCTGAACATTTTGATCAAAATATTGCATTGGTTTTTAAAGTACACAACAAATTTGAATAATTACGTCAAATAATTCATAAAAACATTTTTAAACATTTTAAAATGTGTAAAAGGTATGAAAACCAAAAGTACAAGCATGACCAAATCTGCTTCCAAATTTCTTTGGTTGAGATTTGGTCGTGAGATTTGAAGCGAGCCACAGCCGTGACCTGTGTCCAACGAGCGGCTCACTGAAGCTTCAATGCCATTTTCTGCAGTGAATTGAGCGTCTGAGCGCCTTTTGACATGGTGGATTCCTTTGGTCCCACAGTATGATCCCGTAGCTCTCAGTAGAGAGTTTAGTTGATAAAATGAGCAGATTTGTGGCTGAATGCTGACTTCTGCTGGAAGCTGGACTTTGGGTCGCAGCTGACGAGCTGTCACTGCGGTGTTCCGCCTCCATGAGCGAGGCGAGCCCGAGAAGTTTCAACTTAGAGTCATAAGATTTTATTAATATTTCTTCATCAAGTCTCCCATACACCACCACCAGAAAAACATTTTTCTAGTGGTTGTGTATGGGAGACTGACTGGTTGTGTTCAGCCACATATCTGCTCATTTTATCAACAAAACTCTCTACTGAGAGCTACGGGATCATATTGTGGGACAAAAGGAATCCACCATGACAAAAGGCGCTCAGACGCTCAATTTAAGTGAGCCGGCTCGTTGGACACAGCTCACGGCTGAGGGTCACTTCAAATCTCACGACCAAATCGCGACCAACGAGATTTGGTCGTGACCTAGTCAGGTGTGTCACCGGAAGTTGGTCGAAGCTGTTTGCAGCGCCTGCTGTCTCTCATGAGTTGGGTGTTCACAGCTTGTGTGAAATGTGCTTCTGATTCGATGAGCTTGTTTGAGCTTTTATGTGTAAATATATTTGTTCCTGAAAGTCACATCTATACAAACAGGAACAGTGTGTGGGAATCACTTGTTGCGATAAATCCATATTTTAATCAGGACTCCAGGTAGTCTAAATTTCTTTGTTTTTTTTCTTACAGTTGTATCCTGTTCTTCTGTCTGTTCCTACACTTATCCCATTTGCAAAGAAAGGTTCCACAAACATCTTTTCTTGTGTTCCACACTCCCAGACTGCTTTTAGCGCTCAAGTGACTGAAATGTAATTGAGAGAATCCCATCCATTTTTAAAACCAAAAGATTTTTCAGAATGACCAAACTTCACAGCTCAAATGATTGAAGAGAAGCCGGTTATTTTTCAAAATAAAAGATTTTCAGGATTTAAAACAAATAATGTATCAATGTGGATCAATAGACCAATGGATCAGTGGATCAATGTGGCAAATGATCCACGGAACAGTGGTTGGAGACCACCGTTTTAAAGAACTAAAACAAAAGTTATTGGTAAAACACACACGTCATATTCACTTAATTGTCCGTTTCTGTTTTTGTTTGTTTACACAAATAGACCATTTAAATTGGTTCTCAACAATGAAAAGAAGTCGTTTCTCAAATGTCTAACTATTTGTGTACGTTTGTCACATCATTAATTCTTCTATAAATCACGGTGAAAGTTTTTTTTTGTGCTCTCTTATTAAGGCTAAACAACAAGCAGTTTTTAAACATCAGAACATTTCCTAACAGGAGATCTCCATTACTTCCTGCAGTCAAATCCACCACCATCAACAGCCTCTGATAAAAGAAAAAAGAAATGGAAACAGCTATTTAATAAGTGTCAGATTAAGAGTGATGTGGGTTTATAAACTAATCTAATGAGAATGCAGGTTAAAACATGGAAGAACATTGCAGATCTGACTGCATTAAATCATCAAACTTAATGAGACTTCAAAATAAAAATACCATAGGATTGACATATTTTGCAGTAATATATGAGGGTCAACCCCTGAAATCCTAAAACTTCACAAAAACATTGCTTGTGTGGCAAAACCAGCTCTTTTGAACAATTTCTATGTATTTTCCCTTACTTATTCTCATAGTTTTGCTTTGTTTTTGTAATTTTAGAGAACTTTGTTTTCATTTGCATACAATAGGCCTATTCATAATGAATATAAAGAAACATATGTCTTTTATTGCATCACTTATTACAAATCATTTTAATCAAACCAAATGTGTTTCTGATGGAACGAACAGATTTTTGGCGTTGGGACGGTTTGTCTTCATGAACACACCTGGCTTTGTGGAGCATCAAGTTCATCAAGTTTTTTGCTCTGTGATTAGTTAGGCCATATAAACAGTATTTATAGCAATAGCTTCCTTCCTCACTAGGTCTGAAACTAAATGTTGTTTTACAGGCATGTTGCAGTTGCTTTTGGCATCTCCGCTTTGCTGTTCGCTGGTTTACAATGTTTTGATGTGTGATCAAACATTGTCAGTAAAAAGTTAGTTTCAAGTTGGTGAAATGAGTCTTGAATTTGGGTCATAGCAACTGGATTTCAAATCTGCTTACTTGAAGCATTTTGCCGCTCATCCAAGTGGCTCCATCGGTCTGCTGAGAGTTTGCCAGTTTTTGTGCCAAATCTAATTTTTTAAACCAAACTGAGCGACAATAAGAAGAAGAGTTCTCCTAGTCTTTATTAATCTGTTAAATGTAATATTTTCTGATTAGAAGGACCTTTAAATTCAGTGTCATTCATGTTCAAAAACCTTAGTATTAAAATAATTCCCATCACAACAAAAGTCTGTATTTAAAGGATACGATGCAAAGGAGAGTTTAGCTGTGAATCCCAATCTAGAACAAGAGTCCCACTGAGTGCAGCTGTCAGTCAGTAAGTGGAAGCGTAAAACCCAATATGCCGGAAACAAACTGGACTTGGTGGCAGAAACATAAGCATTTAATAAACTAAAACAGGACAAAAACCCATGGAGAAACAAAGAGGAGATAAAACAGACGATGTGATCGTGTAGAACTGAAAACCAGACACTACACTGAGGACACAACAGAAATGAAGACAGCTGTGGATGATCAACGTGGACCTGAAGTGACAGAACATGACCAAAAACCCAACCGAAACACCAAACTAAACCACAAAACCTCACATCAACAGTATGATAATAGCATTCCACATAATTTCAACATTCTGGGGATAAAAGTTGTAGGAAAACGGTGATTAAAATGTTTGCCATCTGTATTAAACTTGATTCCTGCTTATTCTGCCTGCACCACAATGTCAGCATGAAGAGCCTCCAGTGTTTTGTTGCTCTGGATGTCTGTGATAAAGTCAATGAACTCATTTCTTTACAAATACAAAAAACTATTGTATCACTTTCACCTACACAGGTTATATAGCTGAGTAGTTAACTATTAGTACTTTATTTAAACATTTTATTTAATTTCCATATTGTTTAATAGACCCCCCCAAAAAGTGTTTTTGTTGTCCTTTTCCAGTGTTGAGCCCCTGCTCTGATGAAAGGGTTAGTTTTCTGTACTTTAAGTAGACAAATAAAATAAAACTTGGTGTAAAAGTGAGGTTGCATGGTCTTCTGTGGTTAAGCAACCGTCTGACTGAATCCAGTCTCTGCAGAACAGATGAAGAGTGGATTTTAAAACGTGAACATTTAATATATTTTGTGTCTTTGAAGTGTCCTCAAACATCACAAAAACCTTCCTTTTTATTGCTGTATTTTCATTTATTTTACTGAAATCAGTTCTTACAATAACTGAGATGAGTGTACACAGTACAGATACAAAGGTATTCAATAAATAGCACTTTCCCTGCTCTTCAAACAGGCTATGAGAGCCAATACTTCTGATTTCCGGCAAACATCCTGACAGAGGCTCCAAACAGACTCCTTGAAAGGCCACTTCGTGTCAGCAGGCTCGTTTTTGCGTTTTTCAGTGGACATTTGGAGGTGGTGCGCGCAGAGGACAGCATGGAATCCCGTTTACAAACCTCATGGGGTTTTCAGAAATTCATGTTCTTGAAGAACAAAAGTGGAAAGACAAGAACGAATAAAAACATAGAGTATTTCTGCTCTCCAAATGCGAGCTAAAATATACATGATGCTCCTTCAAAAAGTTATTGCAACCAGATAAAAAAAAAGGGCAGGAGTTCTAAGACAAATAGTACATTCCATACGTGACGGGCCCGCTGAAGAGGCTCGGTACCGGCAGGCTTGGCCTTGGTAAGGCATTTGAGGGGCCCCAGGTGGGAGATCCCACGTGCGCCCCTAAGGGGAAAGGCAGCGCAAGGGCGGGCAGGACGGGCTTGGAAGCCAACTTAAACTTTTCCAGCTCGGCTTCCTGCAGTCTCTTGGCTTTGGCTCTTCTGTTCTGGAACCAAATTTTCACCTGAGTCTCGGTCAGGCTGAGAGAGTTGGAGAACTCTGCTCTCTCGGAGATGGACAGGTACTGCTTCTGGCGAAACTTGCGCTCCAGCGCCAGCAGCTGCGAGGTAGTGAAGGGCGTGCGAGGTTTCCTGTTGTTCTTGTGTTTCCTTAGAGTGCACTGAGTTGGACTGGAGCTCCCTGTCTCAAAGAAAATGGATGGGTTACATCAGATGATACTTGAAAACTAATCCAATTTCATGCGGAAGTTTTAGACTAAATTAAACAATCTGATTTTTTTATGTGATATTGTTTTGGCCAGACCTTCAGCACAAATGATTCCTCAAACACATTTAGAAGGAATCACTTCTTGAGCCCTCCGTGCAGAGCAGAACTTCAGGCAGTGGCCTGAAGTTCTGGGGTCTGAAGGAGACCCAAACATACAGTCCGCGGCGACACATGAATGCCGGGTAATTTATCTGTCAGTCGGTCAGAGGGATGGACTTACGATGAGGAGTGGAGGAGGACCCCTGGTACCAAGTGTTGTGCTCTTTCTCGCAGAGCTGCGGACTCTCCTCCTCGGAGCTCCTGCAGACTCCCTGACAGCTCTCCGCGTAAAGAGTTCCTGGAGAGAAGCGCGCGCTCGGCGCGGCTGCGGGCTTCGGCAGCGCCGCAGCTGAATCTGAGAGCTGCTTGGAAGTCCTGCAGGCGCTTTTGGAAATGAGCGACTCGACGCTGAACGGAAGGCTGCGCGGGAGTTTGGATCCTTTGTCGGTTGTCGTGTCTTTGGGTTGGACGTCGTCGTCCTCCGTGCACATCTCCTCCATTGGATGAAGCTGCTTGGCGTCTGGTGATGGCGACCCCTGTGAAGGGTTCATCATGGTGCAGGGGGATGGGGCCACGCACCTTCTCGTGGCCCGTGCAGAAGAATTTGGGGGTGTACAGTCTCCAAGGGGCCTCTTTGCGCTGTCAACTTTGTCCATTAGTTTTTACGCGCCGGACGGAGTCCTCTATAAAAAGGCAGATGCTGTTTCCCCCTTCCAACTCCCACCAATCAGATCGTCATCTCTGCCCTGTGACGTCCCTGAGGGCAATTTTGATTGGCCCGCGGCCTCCCGAGGGATCAAGAAGGAGGACATAAATCACGCAGACCCCCTGTGGACTCGCGGTTATTGATTCCTCTCACAAAGTAGCTTGGACCAATTTTTGCGCAATGAAGCAGCGGGGAGAAATGTTTCTGTTTCCATCCATGAACGGGAGCGCTGGAGTTGGAGAAGTTCCTGGAAAACGGAAAGATTTTCAACAGTGCGGGTCCGATGTGACGCATCCCAATCAAAGACAGATGAAAAATAGAAGGCTGATTAACCCTTGACCCTTCCTCTGGGTCCGTACGGCCAAGAAAAAAAGTTCAGCGCAGGCCGCACTTCTGAAAGAAAATTACACACAGTAGACACTTTCAAAAGGGCAACAACATGCAAAGACAGAGTCCAACAGACTCCCATGAAAACGTAGACACAGTGTAACGGCGGGTCGTGCACGCAGCATCACAGCCTGTCTCTGCAGCTCTGCGGCCGGCGGCAGGGAACGGTCAGCTCCAGAGGGCTGCGTGGAGCGCAGGGGACAGGCCGGCTGCACTTGTTTGAATCAACTTTATTCATTCAGACAAAGTTTGGTTTACTGTTAAAATGACAAAACAAAGGAGGTAAACAGAGCCCAGAAGGTTTTGAAAAAGGCTCCAGTAAATACAGTCATTTGCATGAAATTGCAGGGAGGCGTGAATACATGACTTTTTACTTTAAAAGGTAGTGACATGTGACATGTTCTGCAGATACACTCTAAAAAGGTCATTCAGGAGATCGGAAGTCTTTACTTTTATATTGTTTATATATAATTTTTGTATATAATTTTATATTGTTGTGAAATAAAAAATCAAGTTCATAAAACTGTTAGACTTTTTAATTGTAACTGTTATTATACTGAGCTAAGGTGACAAAAATGATGCCTTTTGATTCAATATTTCATTATGACTGATCTGACTGTAAAATGATCAGTTCATCACAAAAGAGTTCATTATTGACTTCTGTTGATGTAAAATACAAGTTGATGACGTGTGAGCTGCAGTTCCCTCCTCTTTTCAAACGGGCCATAAGGCTGGTTCAGCTCTGTGGTGAATTTTAAAGTCATTTCATGTCATATTTGCATTCATTCTGTTTGCAGTAGACTTGTGTAAAACTAAGAAGTAACATTTTACCTCTCCGTATGGCGGACGAGACGCTCGGTTAGGTCGCCCAGCGTTTGTGTCCACAGCAGTCCGGTTTGAATGACCACAGAGCGGTTGCAGAAATCACTGGGCTGTTGAAATGGAGCATTAACACTAACGTTACTGTGGTACGGACTATTTTCATTGGTTTTAAAACATGGCATGCTCCTGATGGGAGTTCTAATATGGAAACTAGCCATGCTAAGTTGCTGTCACTGTTGTGCTTGCCGTCTGTTAGCTAGACGGTGATGGCGCAGTATTTTTATCCAAATAAGATATGTCTTTGTAGTGGGAGGCTTGTTCATCTTCATTACCGTTAGTTATGGTCTTTTCAGCATCTTTAACATTACGGAGTGACGGTCAACCGCAGGCCGAGACATGACCTTAGTACAGCCAGATGTCCCAGGTTTCTGGGGACAGTCCCTGATTGGTTCAACCCGTCCTAGCTAAAGCCATCCATGAAAAATGTTAGCGTCTTATGAATGCTAAATGTTGCATTGTTCATTGAACTCATGATGAATCATTGTTTCCCCATGAGCAGGCACCCTCAAATTTTGGTGAGATTTTTCTTGTATAATTGATCTTACTTTTAAATGTTACCAGCATTACAAAGCTTGCTTTAAGATTGGCCCCTATGATAAAAATACACTCTTTTTTTCAAGGCTTTACAAGTTGAAACTTATATTACTTTATTTCCCTACACAGGGTTTCAGGGACTTTGCCGTGGGCCTTGCAAGGACAAAAACTGGTATTCAGGATGTCGTGGACAGAGTTGACTCCATGGAACCCCGGCCTGCACTTTTCACAGGTGAGATCATAAAATGTTCATTGAACCAGTATTTCTGTTCTGTGTATTGCAGTAAAATAAATTAAAGAAATGTAGAAGTAATAAATTAGACAATGCATTATCCAACAGTCCCGCCCACTGACCAGAACTGTATTTCTAATGAACTACTGATGCTGGGCATAAAATAGGTCTTAAAAAAACAACAAAATCTTTTTGATTTTGGCTAAAAACTGCACAGTCATAATTGAAAGACTTCTGAGAACGATTTTACTAAAGAAAAAAATATGGTTGGAGTGAGACTGAGCGTTGCGTATCGCTCCATGCTGCTGGGCAGTCCGTCTGCCTTGACGCTCTCACTGCCTCACTTGACTGGATGATTGACTGGATGACTCCATGATTCTCCCACATAAACCACCACGGTGGAAAAATGTGCTAAAACTAGTTGGTTTTTGTTTCTGTCTGAGTATTTTCTTTTTCTTTTTAAAAACTGCATTTGGGTAAAAGCAAAACATTTTCATATTTTTATTTCATTGTAAAGATGAATGAAAAATGTTTTATATATATTTGATGTGATGTAATAGTCAGGCTTTGAACATTAAAAGTAATTCTGTTGTCACACATTTGAAAGCTCCCCAAACAAGTAGAAGAATTAAGGCAACAACTTGAATCCAATGCATTTGTAACTGAATCTGGAATATTCATCAGACTTTCCCAGCACACTCACCTGTTTATTGTGTTTAAGGCTGATGTTATTCGCACAAAAACTGATGGAAATTCATGTTGGCCACACATAATATGTGCAGCCAAGATGCACATTGGTGTTTCATGCACGTATCAAAAGTTAAAATTAAAGTCCCATTAGTTGTCACGCTCTTGGTGTGTGAAATTTCGCCCCATTTGTCAGTGAGCTGCAGACACAGACGCACTCAAGAACCATTTAGTGTATTAGCCCTAAATCTAACCTTAACCCTTCCTTCAGCTCTGTGCAGTAGTGATGGGAATCCTGGCTCTTTTTAGAGAAGCGGTTCTTTTGGATTGGCTCACCAAAAATAGCCTACTCTTTTGGCTCCGAAATGACTCTTCAGGGTGTATTATTGCTTTATGCAATTTATTTTCAACAAGTATAAAATTAGGCACAAAATGAAATACAGTTTTGTGTTTTGCTCATATAAACATATAATATGCATATGCCAGTGATGTGCATTCAGGGGAGGAAGGTGAAGCTGTGCTTCATTAGCAAAATATATATTTATAATGTATAAATATATATTATATATGAAAAAGGAGGATTACGCTTTTAAACGAATTAAAGAATTAGTTTAGACATTCACTGGTAGTGATCTCCACTGAGACGGAAAGACTTTTCAAACTGAAGAAAGAAAAGAAAGGCTTTTACAAACAGGTTATGAAAGCGTTTCTTCAGAAGGAGAGACCACAGACAGGAAACAAGGGAGCGACACACGACTTCATTTATAGGTAAAAGTAAGTCAATAATAACCATTAAAAAACATTTCCCTCAGCTACAGTTTGTAGAGAATAAAACTAATGTTGAAATGTAAACAACACACTTTAACTGCTGCCAACCAAATGGTGAAAAAGCTACTCTGTGTTTTTGTAAATCTGAATGATTATGTCAGTGCCTCACCAGCTGTGAACCTTACTGCACGTCACTGGCATATGCCTTTATTTATTCCCTCCAGATAAAAGGTACAAAATAAAGGATTCAAAATAAACCAAAAAACCCATCTCAGTGGCCTTGTGGTAGAGTGTCTGCCTTGAGACTGGTAAGTTGTGAGTTTGTCATACCAAAGTCTGTATTTTGATTTGTTTTATTTAATTGTCAACTGAGTTGTGGCTATCAAGATCATTTCCTGTCATGAGATCAAAACATTCTAAAAAGTTATACTTTATTTTAACTTAATAGAACTTTAACACGCATGTTCAGTTTGAACAATCCATGTTCCAGGACTTGATGTATATGTCTTTGACGCCGTGATGTATTTTTGACAGTTTGTTAACAGGATAAATTTGCAGTCATGACAAAGCAAAGTCGTATTCAAAAGAAACATGTTAAACATAAAACTAAATGTTGTATTGTTTTTGCAAAGTTGTGCACAAACTATAAATTTGTGCTCAAATTTGTCTTTCTGAATACTTTTCTTTTTGACAGCTATCTTACCTCATACTCACAGCTACGCCAGTGCATGAGTCAAACGCAGAGGACAGATTTCATACACTAGGGTGCATGACAACTAATGGCACTTTAACTTTAAATCAGCTATTTAACATTCAAATGTTACCAGTAAATGTTTTTGTTTTATTTTTTAAACACTTTTAAAGTGAAAGAACACAAAAAACTGCAACCATAGCACAAAATACAAACTAAAATTTGTAAAATGAAAAAATAAGATTTTTAATCACAGTAAAGGTTAGCACTTGGTTATAAATGTCTCAGCTTTGACGAGCTGACCTGGTTTCTTCTGTCAGAAATGATCCGTTCTGTTCTGGAGATGATTCTCTCAGTTATCAGGTGTAGAACCGGTTCAGTATGGAGATGTTTTCTTACAGACTCTTCCTTTGTATGATCAATACAAGTGAGCGGGCTCCAGATTTAGCTTCTTTTCCAGTGTAACTCTTTCTATTACAGCTGCCGCTCTCTGTCCGTCCCTCACACTCAGAGCGTGCTGCTGCTGCTGCTGCTGCTGCTGCTGCTGCTG
>BSAI01000109.1:342677-357528 GCA_036245035.1 Adrianichthys oophorus | reverse complement strand
TTTTTTGTGTTCTTTCACTTTAAAAGTGTTTAAAAAATAAAACAAAAAAAATTAATAACAAAACAACCTGAAGAACTGTTGCTGCCACTGTGCAACCTCAAATGTGCCCAAGCAGCAACTGCCCAATGTAAAAAATCATCCAGTTGCCACTCAATTTTGACTTTTTCTTAAAACCTCAGCTGCTACCAGACAATTTTGCTGAAAAACTGGCAGGTCGCCGCGCCGTGGCATTTTAGCCTATGTAACCATAGCCTTATTGGATTTCTGATAGGTGACAGCTCAGCTCCACCCCCTCAGTGGGTCTTTTTTGCTGTGCTGCAGCTGTCTGATCAACGTTCATCTTCCACCTTATTTATTAGAATAAAAGATCACTTTTGTTCATAAACTATAAGTTATTGCCATATTCTCTCTTTCTTTCAATAAAATCTCAATCACATAACCTTAACATAAATCAAAGTTTGTTTTGGATGCAGTTTTATTACTCTGATCTCATAACCGCTTGGCAGGACGCCTGAGGGCATGTGTCAGTTTCAAAGGGTTAAGTAACACCAAAATTCAAGAAGTATTATAGAGGACAATTTTTTTTCACAAAAATAAACATTTCATTGTCTATGATTGCTTACATTTGAGGAGTTGTGAGGCCCACTGTACGAATGTAATCATGTTTGGTTGAGAGCAGTGCAGAGCCCTACCCTCCTGTAACTCCTGTAACTTGAAATTTGTATTTTTGTAATGTGTGCAAGTCATATGCAACAGGTACAAAACATACATGTTCTATGCTAGAGGTACAAAACTAAAGGCTCAAGTCTAGCTCTATACACCCCAAAACATTTCTACTGGTTCTGTGAGAGATGAAATAGCTTTCTTTTGAAGAAATGGTTTGCAGTCTAAATATCTTGTTACGTTAGCAGAAAATTGTATTTTCAAGAAAAACTATTATTACAGTTTTTATCTTGCTTCAAATGCCAGAGAAAAGAAAAACTCATAATTCATCTAGCATATGCTAGTCATTATTAATGAGTGTTTTGCCTGCATTTAAATGAGGGCAAAAGCTTGTAAAGTTGTTTCCCCTCGTGCCCAAGGCAAATGCAAACAATTAAAATTTAATACGTGTTTGTTTTTCAATAGGCTTTTAATGTCCAGCTGATGCAAGGACCTGGCAAACAAACACTCGGCGGTGCAGCAAAGATTCCAAAGACAAAACCACAAGGGAAAAATCACTAGAAAACAACATGGACATTTGAAGATAATATTAATGAATGACACATTAAAAAAAAAAAAAAAAAAACTTGCATTAGTTGGCCCCACACCCACTCCAATGAAAGCTTTGGTTTTGGTGTTTTTTTTTACATGTTTTTGTGGCATTTTTCTCATGTTAAAGGACATATAGTATATAAAGAAAATTGAGCTTAAAATTGTATTTCTGAGGATTTATTTATTCAAATTGTTGTGAATCAGGAGCAGATGAAGAAATGCTGTTTTTAAAAAGATTCTAGTTTTTATGTACAAACTATAGTTGGCAGGCAACAACCTTCCTGTGCCGAACTATTCTGATGCATCCACTTCCAGACACATATCTATGTGTACAACTTTGTTTTCCCCGCTTAAGCTGGAATGTGACTCCTAACCGTACAACTGTATCACTCCGATATTGCTCGCTATTTTTTCACGTCATAAATATTAGGTTGGGGTCTAAGGGGCTGTAAGTTAGCAGGAGTAAGCAAAGGGATGATGGGAAAGGAAAGTAGGTTCACTCCAAAGACTGCAAATACTGTATATCTTTTAACAGTGGCCAGTCTGCAATGAACGCCGGTTTCCAACAAATGGCTGGTCTAACAGGCGTTTGTTACTTTAGACGCCCGGTCTCTAATAGTGGCCAGGCTCCTTTAAGAAAAAAATAAAATCATTGTAGCTGCAATGTATTTGCTCCTGGTGGGCTGCTGCTTATGTTCGAAAAGGTTTGTTGCTGGTTATGAAGTTTTACGCTCATTTATTTAGTTTTGGTTCTCTTGCCTCAGTTCCCTTCAGATTTCCTCTATTTGGTGGTCACTGCGCTTAAAGTTTTACAGGCTGGCTTAAATAATTTCTGAAGCATAAAACAGCTTTTGGTTAAAAAAAAAGTGTAAAAAGATGTGAGTGGAAAAGAGTGGAAAAGAGTTGAAAATAAAGAGTCAGTCTTGAGTCACTCAAGACTGACTCTTTATTTTTGGCTCAGTAGCCTTGTGGTAGAGTCTCCGTTCTGAGACTGGAAGGTCATGAGTTTAAACCCATGGCCAAATCATACCAAAGACTCTAAAAATGGGACCCAATGCCTACCTGCTTGACACTCAGCATTAAGTGATTAGATGGGGTAAACCACCAAATGGTTTCCAAGTGTGGCTGTGTCTATAGCTCACCGCTCCCTCAGAGGACGGATCCTCTCCCCATCCCAAATAAAATACAGAGTTGTGTCAGGAAGGGCATCTGGCATAAAAATCTCTGCCAAATCAAGTGTGTGGATCAGTAAAAGCTGATTTGCTGTCTACCCCCAGGGGATATGCCAAACAACGTCTATGGTTAATATTGATGTTATTAATGATTGCTTGCCTTTTATCTTAAAGGTCAGTGGATTAACATTTATGACTTTCTGTGTTTTTTCTTTGTATATCTGATGGTTCACTTTGTCTGAATGAGATGTGATCATATCATGTCACAAAGCTTTCTTTCAAAAAAGAATAGTTTCTTGTTGGCACTGCTTTCAGAATTGTTCAGTATCTTTTACTTCTAGAACTGTTTACTGGTTTTCTTTTGCGTGACTTTCTGGCACCCTGGCAGACGTGACATTCACAGAACCCTGTGGGCAGAGCTCTTTATCGCGACTGCTTTTGTCTGACTGCTTGATTAGCTGCTGCTGGATGCAAAACAGCAGAGTAAACAAAATACTTTTGTCTTAAGGTTACAGTAGCTGCGTTTCTATTACACAGATGCGCCAAACTTTATCAACATTCTAGAACTGTCGAAAAGCGCAATTTTGCAATGACACTGTTTCCATGAAATCATAAATATGCAAATAAACACAAAACAACTCGAGCAAAAAGTCCTTCAAAACCACTGGGATGGATGAGAACTAGTATTGTTTTAAGTTGATTCACAAAAAGGGAGCTTTGGATGATGTCACGGCTTCTGTTATAATGTATATAAATGTAAACAGATGCACGAGAGAAGCCTGTTCAGTGGTATTAAAAAATAACCATTCCAACAAGTAAGCAGTTGGAGCATTTTTTTCTGTTTAATAACATCAAATCCATTCAGATTTCTGTTGCAGCTCTAGCACTCATAAATCAGTCAAAGGAGACGTTTGCGCTGACCATGGAGCTGCAAGCGTAACCACTCCTCCCGGTTGGGAGCGGCTATAGATGTAACGATTTAAGGAAAAATCTTGGTTGGTGATTTTTACAGCATGGTGATTTTACAACAATTCGGTTTGACACAGAACTTTTAAAGAGCTGTGATGCTGTGGGACCTCTCTGGTGCCTGCTGTGTGGGACTCAGCCAGCCACTTCCTTCCAAGAAGGGCATTTCATTTAAAAAAAAGTGTTTCCATTGCAGTTTTGTGAAATGTGTCCATTTCGATACGCCCCAAAAACCACCTCCTCCAAGCGCAAAAACTTTTTTTCAATAAATGTGAGTTTTTTTTTAAATTGTGTTGTTTCCATTAAGAAAATTTAGTATGGAAAAAATCCAATTTGCGTAATTTCAGAGGTACTGGTAATGGAAATATGATTAGTGAATCTACCGTCTCTCACCTGTGGATCAGCCCTTTCGTAAGAACAGAACACATTGGACTTCCTTCCAAAAATGTATGGTGATTTAGTAATGAAATACACATTATTAAGGGTTAAACTATGGTTATAGTTGATATTTTGACCTGGAGAAGTTTCCAACAAACACACAACCTTGTCTTGTTGTTGCTTCTCTTCCTGGCAGTACAAACAGGGGATCACTTCTTTTCATGTCCAGGGGAGGAGTAAGCATTTTGCTGATCAACAATGATCTCTAATTCTTCACAGCAGCACTCTGTTTGGTGCTTGTATGTACTTGTATGCAGGCAGGGGAATTGCTCCCATAGCTTTGTCATTTGGTCCTGCTGACACAGCAGAAAAGTGTCTGGGTCACAGAGTCAGCTGGCACCAGCTAATGGACCTGGCCTTGGCAAGCATGTGTGTGATAGAGAAGCCCCTTCCAGACCCACGGCCTCCCTGTCCATCCACAATGAGCAGCCCTCTGAAACATGGAGCCTCATGATGACAGGCCGATCAGCACGAGACAAAGCGCCATAATTTGTGAGGGGCCTTGCCGTGAAAAGAATGATGGGTAATTAAGAGGAGGACACTGAGAAACCTGGTGGTGCTTGGTTACAGGTGACAGGCCATTAGCTGTGTACGGACAAGCCAACAAAACTTTTTGCGGTTATCCAATGACAGGACATTCTTCTTTGTTTGTACAAAAACAAGAACAAACACAGTTGCACACACACAACCTTAGTGAAACTATTAAAACGTGAAGAAAAGCAGCTTTGAACTGATTTGCCATAATTGTAAAGTGTTAGACACTTTCAGCATCAGAATGAGATGATTTAAGTTGATTGCATAAGCATTTCACAACTGTAAAGTGTTGCATTTCACTGCAAAGCTGCTTTCTCAGCTTCAGAATCTGCTGAAATATGTTAATTGTGTATACAGTTGAAAAATTATGATCGTTCAAGGGTTAAGCTTTCATACTACTGATTACTGATGATGTATTTACTGAATGCATCCATCATCAAGAGAACAATTTCAAACCTTGGTGAATGGTAAAATCACTCTGCTTCATCAAGCCAAGAAACCTTACAATGCAAGGCACCCCCCCACCCACCCACAACCAGGTGATCACTGGCAAAGCAATGTGTCACCACATCAGCTGGCTCCAAGGAGGTTTGAAAGAGGAAGGGGTCATTTGTTCTGAGCAAGGTCTTTCCACCACCTAAGTTTCAGGTCAAGGTTGTCAAAATAAGGCATCATTATTCTGCTTGACTGTCCCAGGCCTGAACTTGAACCACAGACCTAATTTTGTGATTGATTTAAGTTGTCAGTAGTCACGTTTGCCATTACCTCTGAAAATGCACAAATTGGATTTGTGATGGAAACACCACCATTTTGAAAAAACTCACATTTATCAAAAAAAAGTTATTGCACTTGGAGGAGGTGGTTTTTGGGGCATATCGAAATGGACAAATTTTGCAAAGTGCAATGGAAACACTTTTGTCTAATTAAATGCGCTTATTGGATGGAAGCAGCTGCTCTGAGCCCCGCGCCACGAGAGGTCCTGCAGTGTCACAGCTTATTAAAAGTTGCGTGTCAAACGAAATTGTTGGACTCACAACTCCTCTGTAAAATCACCAACCATGAGTTCCTGAAAATCGCTTCATCCATAGCCGCTCCCAGCCGGGAGGAGTGGTTTGTTTGACATTTCAAGAATTTCAAAGTTTTGCGCATTTGTGTAATGAAAACACAGCTAGTATAGACACTAGAAATGCAAGGTAAAGAAGCAGGGCTTTGAGACAAAACCCTGGGGAGGAGGGAAAGGAGATCATAGCAGTACACATTAAGCTCAATGCTAAAGAAGTACTAGGTGAAGCAAGTTATTTACATTTGAGCTCAGCTCTGTTCAGCTGGAGCATCATGCCTGGTTCCACCACACAAATGCAGGAGCACTGTGTGGTTCCAAACAGCATATTCTATTAGAAAACCAACTAGATCAGGGATGGGCAACTCCAGGCCTTGAGGGCCGCAGTGTGTGCAGGATTTCCAGATATCCAAGCCCTACTCATGACTGATTACCTGCTTCAGGTGTGTCCAGCCAATTACAACATACCAGATCATGGTATGTTGGAAAACATGCAGGAATGCGGCCCTCGAGGCCTGGAGTTGCCTATCCCTGAACTAGATAAAGCATGCTGATTCGCATGCAGCAGAGGCAAACAGATCGCAGATGCAGCTATACAGCTTGACTGGTAGAGAATGGGAACCTGAGATGGAACAGTTTCATACCATAGTGTAAATATGTTTCAGATAAAAAGCAGCTCCTGCACCACCCAAGCAATCTGAACTTAGTGGAGATGGACAACACCAGAATTGTAGGGACTCATTGTGGCACACAGTGCATGTGTAGTTCGAGAATTTAATGACAACAAAGTCACCTGTGACCTCCTGGTGACCCCACGTGAGGCTATAAAGTCACGTGGCACCAGAAGCACGGTCCCAACACTTCTCGCGAGAACGCAAGGAACTGCAAACTCTGGCGGTCATCCGAGATAGATAGAACCGTAGTTACATACATAGTTTTCGTTCTATTTCATCCCTCCTGACAGCCAGAGGCGGTGCTTCAAGCACTGAGGACCAGAACAGAACATGCCTCACCTCAGGGCGGTAAACCAGAGGGCCGCAAGACGCCATCCATGGGGTTGGGGTCACGCGCATTCACCTAGTAGAACCTGGTGAAGGTATCCATGAACGACAAGGTGGTGGCTGCACAGATCAACTCCAAAGGCACCCCATGGACAGCAGCCCAGGACGTAGACATGGCCCTGGTGGATTGACACGACACCCTGGTCGGCAAGGGACAGCCACACACAGAATAAGCTTGCTGTATAGCACCCACAACCCAGTGGGCCAAACGCTGCTTAGAAAGCACCCGTTTCCTACGGTAGCCAGCCAAGCAAATAAACAGGCAATCTGTAGAGCAAAATCTTGCGGTCACCTCAACGTACTGCTGGAGGGCCCGGACTGGACAAAGGCACTCCTCAGGACCACCTGCGTCGAAGTGGGCAAGGCACAAGGGCTGATGGCAGGAAGGCGAGGTGGCCACCTTAGAGATGAAGGAAACGTCCGGCCACAGAGAGACCCTTGAACCATCAGGGGACCAACGCAAACAGGCAGCACTGACAGACAGTGCCCGGAGTTCACCAACACATTTGGCGGAAGACATCTCCAAAAAGAAAGCAGTCTTGAAGAACAGTCACTTAAGGTCAGCCACCAGTAGAGGCTCAAACGGCGGCAAACGGAGCACAGCCAGGTGCCGGGGGAGTGCAGCCGACAAGCACCCCGAAGGAACTGGGAGACCAGGTGCCAAAACTGCCCGTTGTTGAGACACCTCCTCCCCCAACGTGCTGACAAGAAATGGCGGTCACAAACACCCACCGGGGGAAAAGCAAACAACCCCTGTCAAGCAAATTCTGGAGCCCCATACGGCGACACCAGCTGTAAAAAATCATCAGCTGTGCGCATAAAGCCGTCTAGTGGAAGGGGCCCAGGCATTCAGCACAGTGTGGCACACATCAGCACTCAAGGCAGCGGGGGCTACCTCAGTCCCTGCAGCAACCAGGCGCACAGTAGGCCACCAGGGTAGGGATGGAGAACCCAACACCCCAGCTAAGACAGCAAGTACCACCTGTCAGGGAAGCGAACCAACGAGGAGCAGCAGAGCCTGCGCAGCAGTGGAAAGCAGATCCACGCCGGCCAGAAGGGAGCCACCAACAGGAGCCGGTGACCCACCCGGAGAATGTGCAGGAGGGTTGGAAAAATCAGGGGCATAAAGCAGCACATTCAATTTTCAATTCAATTTTATTTATATAGCCCAATATCACAGCCACAGCTGTCTCATTGGACTGATAAAAAATCTGGCCAATCGTGGGCCAACGCATCCTGACCCAGGGGCCCGGAGTCGTTGATTAGAGAGAAACAAAGGGAGCACTGAGCAGTCCCCGCCAAGGCAAACAGGTCCACCTCCGACCCTCCCCAGGGCAGACCAGTGGAACGCCACCACCGCCAGGTGAAGATGCCACTCGCCCAGCGGAAGCCTGTGCCAAAACAGGAAATCGGCCACTTGGTTCACAGACCCTGGGACATAAGTAACCCGGAGACTGGCAAAAAAAGGGGTGGTCCCTGAGAGGAGGCGACCCATCACATGCAAGAGTCGAACCAAAAGTGTCCCCCCAGACGGCTGATCTGGGAGATCACCAACATGTTGTCAGAGCGCACCAGGACATGGCGGCTGCGCAGCACAGGGAGAAAGTCCAGCAGCCCCAAATGGATGACTGTGAGTTCCAGTGTGTTGATGATGCGCTGGAGCAGAGTCCAGTTGCCCCACACTATCTGGCCGCACCATATTGCCCCCCAGCCCATGGCAGAGGCATAAACATCCTCCCTCCGAGAGTAAAGAGCCCAGAAGTATCCCCCCAAACAATCCAAGACCTGTCCACCCAAGGGGACAGAGATCACAGAATGAACAGCACGCGTCTTCTGTGCGCCGGCTGTGCAGGATCCAGACACAGTTCAGCCAGCCACATCTGGTGCGGTCAAAGGGAAAGCAGAGCCATAGGGACAACAGTCGACGCAGCCGTCAACATCCCCAGAAGCCAGAGGTGCAGGAGGAGGGATAAGCACCTTTTGGCACGCAGCCTCCTGAACAAGGCAAGGACAGTGTCTCCAGGTGTCCCTGGAGTGCACAGCCCAGTAGTGGAGCTGTTCCGGGGTAAAAACGCCCATCATCGGGCCACCTGTGTCCCAAGGTCGGTCACCGCGGGGGGCAGCAGAAGCCGCACAGAAGAAGCCGCTCTTGGACAGTGAGGCTCCACAAACGAAAAGCTGAACCAGGCCACGACTGGTGGAAGTGGCCGCAGAAGAGCCTCACGAAACAGAACATTGATGGAGACCCACCAACTGGCTCCACGTCTCTGAAGCTAGGGCAGTGCGCTCAAGTGCCTCCAGGGCCGCGGTACCAAACAACTCATTGGGAACCACCAGAACACCACGGAAAACTAGCCAGCATGTCTCTCAGTCAAAGGCAACTGCGCCAGCCACACCTGTCGGCAAGCCAGTTAGGGTGGAGAGTAGTCGACTGAGCTCCCGGGTCATTAGGGCAAAGGCCTGCAGGGATGTGTCCAGTAAAAACCCTGTGTGGAGGTTCAGCCAGGCCCAAAAGTAGGTGGGACAGGGAATTCTCGAGCCAACCCATCCAAGCTTCAGCATCATACACCCGGCAGAGCAAGTCATCAGTCATTCTGCACTCAGGGCGCTGGCACTGCACATCAAGGCTTTGTCGGGGGCCACAATAAGAGAAGCAACCACAGGCTCCATGGAGGGCTTCCGCCTGGCAAAGGAAAACCCACCAGCCAACCCACGACAAAGAATGTCAACGAGTGGCAGACAGAAACGGCACTCACATCACAGAACAGGGAGCACACAACGAAGAGCCCGCAACTGGCCTAGCTGAAGAGGCAGCAAGAGGAACTACGGTCAGCCCTCGGGCAGAGAACGCCAGCGGGTCTCCCGGCAGAACCAGGGAAGACCAAAGCAGCGACTGCGGACTTGGCGCAGGAGCAAGAGCCCAAGGGAACGACACTCTAGCCAGCACCGAGTGGCCACCAGCAGACCCGCAAATGGCGGAGTGTCCACAACCATGGCAGCCAAGGCAACCAGGAACACCCCAAGCATGGCTGAGAGTCTGCAAAAGAGAAGGAAAAAGAAGCGCCGCAAGGCAAGCAGCGGCATCGGAGCACCAGCAGAAACCCCCCGCACAGCCTCAGGAGGCTGAGACACACTCACAGTTCAGATGAAAAATGTCACAAGGCTACCAGCAGAGAAAAAGCACTCACTGTGGAACACAAGTATGCACCACGCATACGGGCGAGAAGAAGTTGGGTCCATGCTCCTGGTGCCACGTGACTTTAAAGCCTAACATGGGGTAACCAGGAGGTCACAGGTCACTTTGTTGTCATTAAATTCTCAAACTACACATGTGAAAGAAGGAGCATTCAGTGCTTAAAACACTTCCTCTGTTAGGATGTAATAAAAGAGTAGTTTAAGAGCTGAACTGGAAATGAAGGGCGCTCTCCTTTCCAAATTCATGGATGTCTCTTTCACTCAGTCTAAGCTGCTAAGTTCACTTAGCGCCGATCGCCAGGACACAGCTCTATGGAACTCTTCCAACTGCTTGTGGCCTTCTTCATTCTCGACTCCCAAACAAAGATCACTGGATGAAGAAGTGGTTGTCGGGATGCCCAGAAGGAGTTCTGATGATATCCAAAAGGCTGCACTGAGTCTCTCAAACCGCTTTGGAAGTCTGGCTGTGGATTCTCAGGCTCCTTCGGCAGCGGTCATACCGGCACAGACCACACCAGACCTGGTGGGGTCCATTGTCAAGTTCCCTGCTCTTCAGAGAGATGCCACAGAGACTCTGATGGAATACAGAAGCACTGTGGCAGGCAGAAATCTGGCTCGACCTTCGAGGATCACCGCGAAAGTCTCATTAAGTCCCAGTGAGCGTCGCCGGATGGAGCCCCCCGCTTCCTCCCAGTCTCCCCCTCCCCTGTTTGTCCTGATGACAGCAATGATCAGGGACTCCATAATAAGGAAGGTCCACTTCTTTTACTGCGGTAACACACTGTTTTCCTGGAGCCACGGTTCTGTACATCCTGGAGAAACTCTCAGAACTGCTGTTCTTTCCCTTCCTCTGTTAGGAGATGCATCGTTTACACATCGTTTTTAATGATACGTCTTATAGAGAATTTGAAACGACTGAAAAGGCATTTAACAAACTTGACTTTTTTATTTATCTCTGGGCCCCTCCCCTCCCTCTCCCACGGCCAGGGCCGGTTCAGCAGGCTGCTGAGTCTGAGCACCTGGCCCCATTTTGCTTCCAGTCAGAACAGATTTGTTTTTATTGACAATTTTAACCTGTTCTGGAACAGAACCTCCTTCTATAAAACTGAAAGAATCCACCCCAGTCAACTGGGCAATAATGTCTTAGCCAGCAACATCAGACACTGTCCAGAAATCACCTGCCCCCATCATGTCCACACCAGTCCAAACCTCCTCTTTATCTGTGCATACATCAGTGTGTGGAAGTGACTGACTGGCTTCCGTACCTTCCTCTCACATTCCCCAACAAACTGCTTCAACCATCCACACTGCTTCCCTTCCAAGACCTGTTGCCCCCTCAGTTTCTCCTATTAAGACCATTAACACAATCAGGTCTTCTATGAGATATGTTGAAAGAAAAACAGATCACCACTACCTTCAGCCACTAAAGGAAGCTCCAAAGCCTGAGGAAGCAGTTTCACCAACAAAAAATTTACCATCCATGGATGGAACATCCATCCGTGCCATGTTAAAAACATGGCACTTTTTAATGTTCGGTCCATATCTAAATATCTATCTATATGTATATATGTATATATATATATATATATATTTATGAAGGGTCTTTATTGGGATGTTAGTTATAGGCTGCGAATTAGTTCCGAGGTCTGCCTTTCTCACGGTTACATTAAATGTTTTGTCAAGTTAAATATGTCAAGAGTCCTTCCTGCATCTATGCAATGGACGGAGTTTAGGCAGGTTGACTTATAAGAAACTAACCTCTGTGTGTGTGTTTGTCTGTGTGTGTGTGTCTGTGTGTGCGCTTGTTTGTATCTATATTCGCTGTCTTTGATCTCTGTGCATGACTGCCATGTCTCCCTGGTAAGCTTCAGGCCCACTCGTAAGGATTGAACACTAATGGATCAGTTAAAGGGGTCGTATTCTTTATGGCTGGACTGAGTCTTATCCCGTGGAGTTAAAGACACTGAAGCAACTCGGAGATCTCTGCTCTTCCAGGGAATTCCAAAAGGATTTTTGCCAAAGAAACATTAGAGACAAAATGGTTGTGGTCCTTTGTTAAATTTGCTTAATTTCTCTCCTAAATCTCTAGTATTTTGTTCCACGTTGCTCCCTTCCAGTCTTTCTAATCACACCTTTCTAAAGGGTTCTGAAACCTTGTTTGAAGCCGTGTGTCAGAGGTGCAAGACAGAAAGCTGACGATGGATTCCAGATGTGGGGCTGACCCCTTTCATACTGCAGTTTATCCATGGCATTTGTCAGGGCCGACTGGTTCAAATATGATGCAGGGCTTGTCAGATAAAGATCACAAAGACAGGGGCAGGCCTCCTAAAGTGATTGTTCTGGGCCTGTGTTTTGGTTTAAAGTGCTGGATTGACAGCTCAAAGACTCCCTCTAATTAAATGTGATAGCTTCGGTCATTTAGTTAGGCAGCAGCTGGTTTTGATCATGACCTCTCACACTCGCTCAGGGATTCTGGGACATAATAGTGGTCGTCAATTGGAAAAAGTCAATCTCACAGCAATCACAACGCTTGTGAGGAAAGACCGTCACTTGTTCCTTTTTATCATACTATGTTGGCAGCATGTGTTGTGCTAAAGTTTCAATCCAGACACGTTAAGGTAAGACTGATGCAGAATGCCACAGCGTTTTCGGTTAAGACTCTTCAAACTTTCTCACACACATTTTATGCTTTAAAAAAATCTAAACATAAATTGTCTTCACTACAAACCATTATAAAGGCTTGATGCTTATGCAAATAGAACAATGTTATAGGACATTAACATCAGTGTCACTCTAACATGATGTATCAGAAGAATCAATGTGCACTCTGTCATTTGAAGAATCAAGTCTGCCATTCATCGCCTTATAGCAAGTATTACGGAGGGAGCCCAGTAAACTGAAAATATAAAATGCTGACTCAGTGAGATATTATCACGTCACTCATTTACCTAATAAATTTGTCCTGTTAAACTTAAATATCACATTCATTTGATGAAAACAGAATTTGTGGATAATTTAGAGACACCAATGAACATATGTAGCATGTTTCTGAATTGTTAGAAAAGGCTGGAGAAATCCCACACATGAGCAAGAAAGGAACCAGCTGGGATTCGAACCAAGACCTTCTTGCTGTGACAACCACTACCCCGTGCATTTCTGCTTGGGAGCAGTGTGACAGTTCTTTCAGTGGTTTGAAAATCAAACAGGAGCTACAGATAGAGCTCGGTTGGAAGTATCCTCTGAGAGCTCGGATAAACAGTGAAGATGTTGAGCCAGAAGCAATGTTTTGCTAAAGTGCTTTAAGTCTGAATGAGTTTTTGTATTACTAGTGTATTGTCGTCTCTAAGCTGGTTGAGAAATACTTTTTAAGGAGCACCTGTTCAAAAGATCCACTCTAATCATCTGGGTCATTTTCCATTTCCTAGGACACAGTTTCTGCAGAGCAGCAGGAGTTCATTAGAAATTCACCTCTGACTTGTGGATGGTAACATTAGACCATCCCCATCCTGTCACACATAACTAAGCTCTCTGTTTACACTCCCTCCTGCTAGCTTACAGCTCCTCACACGCCTAAGCTAACATTAGCTTGGTACAATAACGGTGAGCAATGTCACGACTATCCAGCTGTTCATTTTTGAGCCGGATGCCAGCTCAGACGAGGAAAACCAAGACGTTCACGTATCTCTTTATGTCAAGTGGATGCATCAGAACGGTGCGAAGCAGGGAGCTTGTGGCCTTCCCAGCATATTTTCTACATCAAATATGATCTTTTTTAGACTGCTTTTTTTTGTTTTTTAATGAAAAAATACTTCAGTTTTAATCTTAATTTTCTGATAAGACAGTGTCTTGCAAAAGTATTCAAACCCCTTGAACTTCTCCATATTTTCTCACATTATGACCACAAACATAAATATATTTTATTGACATTTTTTGTGAAAGACCAACATAAAGTGACACACACTCGTGAAGTGGAAAGAAAATTATGCAAGAGTTCAACTTTTTTACCAATACAAAACTGAAAAGTGCAGTGTGCAAAAGTATTCAACCCCTTTTTCTCTGAGTGAATCCAATTGTCTTCAGAAGTTGCTTGATGATTGGTGACTGATCAAATGTTGACTTCATAATGACTTCACACACCTGTGTGTTATTTCATCTCAGTATACTAATCCAGCTGTTTAGTGACAGTCTCTGTGGTTTGTCAAGAGAATATTGGTGAGAAAACAGCATCATGAAGTGTAAGGAACACACCAGACAGGTCAGGGAGAAAGTTGTGGCGCGGCACGAACTTTAACACATCTAAAACAGCATGGCGACCAAAACGAACTACAACGATGCCTGCTATGTTTGAGACATGTGTTCGCAAGGAGTACCACCTCCCGAGGATGTTCGCCGAGCAACGCAAGCGTTCGTGAGTGTGTGCCGCGAACTTGTCGTTCAGTGAGCAAACAGTCGTGAACGCTCGCTAACGTTCACTTCACTGAACACACCTCTAGAGGTAGATTGCTACTTCCACTGAGGACTGTACAGTTTGATTCAAGTTATTTTGTTCCATCCATCCATTTTCTTCCACTCATCCAAGACCAGGCCTCTGCCTGGTGGGACATGAGGGGAGGCGTCCAGGAGACGCACCTCAACCAGGCCTCTCGATGTGGAGGAGCAGCGGCTCTACTCTAAGCTCTCTCGGGGAGACCGAACTTCTCTATTTTTAAGGAAATGCTTTTAATTGCTTTTTTGCTAATTGTTTTTTTGTAAATGAAACCATATGAAGTGATTTTTGTGCTAGCACATTGAGAACAAAAGTCACACTTTTGAGATCGTTTTCTAAATTGCAAAAAAAAGTGTTTTAAAAACAAAACTTAAAAAAATAAAAATATTAAATGATTTCTTTAAAACCTTTTTCTTTACTTTCACAATACATTTATGCATTTGCAGCATAAATGTTTCATGTGTTGTTTCTCATTTCTCTTACTCCCTAATGTTGATTTTGAGTTCTCACCAAACAGCCAATCACAGACAAGAGTAATGCTGATTGGTCTAGATTTTATCCAATCAAATCACTATACTTATCTAACACGGTGTCTGCTACCATCTGCTCAAAGGTCTAACAGACTCGTTTACCCACGATTTAGTGACAGTCTCTGTGGTTTGTCAAGAGAATATTGGGGAGAAAA
>BSAI01000109.1:321307-332677 GCA_036245035.1 Adrianichthys oophorus | reverse complement strand
CTGACGCTAAAGGGAACTCAGAGGAGAGTTTTAAACTGCTGCTCTGTTCATCAGTGAAAATTCATCAGTGATTCACTATTTGCAAAAGGAGTTACAAAATAAACAGATTTCCTTCATTTATCGCCAGTCATTCTGTTAAGCATCACGCGAACTACAAGAACTGTCAGAACACCGTTTCCCACAATGCATTGTTTTGTTTTCATCAAGGCAGCTTGAGGTCGGCGCATTTTTTTAAACTTTACTGTAAAGAACAATTTCAGTACAATAATGTGCAAAGGAACCATTAATATACATTGTACATCTACACAAATAATACAAACAACATAAATAACATTAAATAAATGATACAATAACAGTGTGCCAGGGCTAGAAACAAACAGATAAAAAGATAAAATAGATAAAAGTAAGATTGAGGAATTTCAGATTTGACATTTTAAAAGATTTTCCATTCTAATTCTATTTTAATTTTCTATTCTAATTCTATTTTAAAAGATATTTCACAGCAGTTTGGTTTTTGATGAAAAAAAATAGATTTTACATATAGTTTGGCCTCCACTAGAAATAAAGGAAACTTTGGAGTTTTATTTAAAAATTTGCACTTGTGAATATAAAAATTTAGCATGAAAGATGCATAAATTGATTAAAAAGTGAAATTGTACTTTCTTATGTTGGTGGAAACCAAACAATACATGCTTTCAAAATAAAGAGAAAGAGAGAGCAAACTTGTAACAAAAGAAATCACAGAAAATTTGCCAAAAACATTGTAAAAAGGGGCAATGCCAAAATAGATGAGTAATTGTTGCTTGTCAAAGTTTACAAAATGTACATAATGAGTCAATATTGTGTTTAAATCTTTTTAACTACGTTTCTGTGGGGTGAAATCTGTGTAAAAATGTATTTGAAATTTCTTTCATCTTATTAGAAATAAAACATTGATTAGGTAAAAGCCAGACTTTTTTCCAAGACACATCATCTACGAATTATTTCCAATAATAAGTGACACTTGGCAAAGTTACAGTATCTATCTTTTTTCCTAAAATGGAGAGTAAAACAGATTTTACCAATAGTGGACAGAGAAAGACTGAAAGGAAAAGGATCAAGTCTTGGTCTTTGGTTAAATAACATACATATCCCAGAACACCAAAAACTTTTGTATATTCTTCAGTAGTAACTGGGATGATATATCCATTAAGAAATTCTTTATAAGAAAGAGATTCCAATTTTTGTTAAAGAGTTGATCAACCAAGATAATATTATTGTGAAATGAGGAATCAAAAAATAGAGATTTATGTTTATAAAGAATATCTTTGTTGTTCCAGATGATATAACTGTGAGGAGAGAAGTTGTGTTTGTAGATGAGTGACCATGAGAGGAAAGTCTGGCGGGGGAGAAAGCAGATAAATTGACTGTGAGCTTATTTACATAATAATTACAAAGTGAAAAAAAGTTTAGACCACCAAGTTGGGAGACATTGAGGACTGTTACAAGTACCTTGGAATTCCACAGGCAAATGGGAACCTGGAGCAGGCAACAAGGAAAGCCACAACAGCCAAATATCTTCAACAAGTGAGGCAAGTCCTGGGAGGCCAGCTCAATAGCAAGAACAAGACCTGAGCAATAAACAGTTACGCACTGCCAGTTATCAAATACACTTCAGGAATAATCAGATGGCCGAGAGATACAGACCACAGACGTTAAGACACTAAAGCTCCTCATCATACATGGAAGGTGTTATCCCAAATCCAGCAACCTGAGACTGTAGGCTAGCTGAAGGGAAAGAGGTTGAGGACTATGGAGCGTGGAAGCCGCTACCCAGGATGAAACATCCAAGATGCATGAATACATCAAGATCAAGGCCCCAAATGACAGTGTGCTCAGTGAATGTCTCATGCAATAGACAGCAGAGGATGCTGGAGGACAGATCCTCAGGGGAGGACAAGCCCCTCCATGGGATGTACCACCTAACCATAACTGAAGTGGCTGATATCAAGAAGTCCTACCAATGGCTAGAAAGGTCTGACCTACAGGACAGCACAGAAGTGCTCATCCTGGCAGCTCAGGAGAAAGGTCTGAGCACCAGAGCGATAGAAGCTTAGATCTACCACACCAGACAGGACCCAAAGTGTGGGCTGTGTAAAGAGGCGCCTGTAACAATTCAACACATAACTGCAGGGTGTAAGATGCTAGCCAGGACATGGAGCACCACAACCAAGTGGCTGGAATAGTAAACAGGAACGTGTGAAGATAATGGACTGGAAACCCCAAAGTCAAAATGGGAAACACCTCAGAAAGTGGTAGAGAATGAGAGAGCAAAGATCCTGTGGGACTTCCTGATACAGACGGACAGGATGGTAATGGAACCAACCAGACATTGTAGTGGTGGATAAAGAACAGAGGAAAGCTGTTGTGGTGGATGTGGCAACACTATTGACTCTAAATTCAATGGACATTTCAACCCCTCCCTTCTCGTGTTCCTAAAGAGAAAGTGCCACCTGGTTCCAAGAAGGTCAAAATCCCATAATGAACAGTTATTATTCATTTTATTTATCAGAATAAGTATTTTTGCCCTGATATCTTCTTCTTAACAACTTCTTTGTAATCCTTTTTTTTGTTGTACTTTCTCTTTATTGCAAGCTATTCAAATTATTAAACTGACCAATCAGATGCATCAGTAAGAGCATGTGGAGCCCGCTGGCCCCACCTCGAATGTTTGATTGATAGCTTCTCCTGAGCCCACTTTCAATGGAAGGGATGCGGACTTCAAACAAGCTCACTGATGATTGGTGACTGTAGTTCCCCTAAAAACAAGACTCACACAAACTCAGACCATGTCAGGGCTTGGACTCCCAGCTTCACCTCCAACCACCACAGGGAGCCCTCTCCTGAATATTGATCCTCTCTGCTCACTTCCTCACTTCATCTCCCATCAGTCAATGCTCTCTCCCCCATGTCTTCTTCAGCTGCTTCTCATCATCCTCATCAACCTTACCATATATATGCCCCCTCTGGACTTTGCTCCTTGCAACGTATTGTTTTTGCCCTGCAAGCAATTCCGAGCATACTCCATTGTTTTACCTACTCGTGTATTGACATTTGGCAGTTTTACTCTATGCCCTGCCTTGCTTCTCATTTTTGACTCCTGCCTGGCTTTTGACTTTGTCAGCCTGTTTATGGCCTTGTCTGTTTTGATCTTTAATAAATCCACCCGCCTGCAAATGGTGCAAATGCCTCTGCGTATTTGTCACACACCAATCACTGTTGACTGGATTTAAACTGATGGCACACATTTAAAGAAGCAATGGTGACGGATTTGGCGTCATGTCCTCAGAACCAGAGGTAAGGCATTTTCAATGGGTGATGTCAACACCTCGCTTCATCCAGTGATATTATATGTCAGTGGGTAACACAAAGCGATGGCAACATCAAGAAGAAGGACCATAAGAAGCCAGGGGCTTAGAGAAAAACTAGAGAAAGCTTAGATGTGAAGGTGACAGTGGTGCCCTTGGTAATTGGAGCACTCAGGGTAACCCCCAAACTGGAGGAGTTGCTACAGCAGATCCCTGGAAAGACCTCAGACATCTCAGTCCAGAAAAGAGCAGCGCTAAGAACAGCTAAGATACTGCAGGACCCTCAAGCTCCCAGGCCTGTGGTAGAGGACCCGAGGTTGAGGTGAGGTACCACCCATGGAGGGTAAGAGGGGCATGGGGAGTGTCCTGCTGAATGAAACCAGCTTGATTGTGCAGAAGCCTTGTAAAGTTTGTTTGTCATGCTGTGACAGAAGCAACATTCTCAAGATGAAAACTTATTAACAAAACATGATAAATCACTTTGTCAGATTTGAAAAGTTATTATTCTAGTTTAAAATATGAATCACACAAAAACCCTGCACACTCTTCCTTGTTGTGGAAGAGAGCTCCGCTTCTTTCCAGGTAGTCATCTCAGGTCCTTTGACAGGTTGCATGGTGGTTAGCACTCTTGCCTTACAGCAAGAAGGACCCTGGTTCAAGTCCCGGCTGGGGGACTTGAACCAGGGTCAGTGTCACCAACGGGGACCTTTCTGTGTGGAGTGTGCATGTTCTCCCAGTGCATACGTGGGTTTTCTCCAGGGACTCCAGCTTCCTCCCACCGTCCAAAACATTGAAAGGGACAAAAGTGAATGAATGATTGAATTTAAAAAAATCTTTGACCCATGGAGTCAGATCAGAGGATTTGGTCATCGAGATCACTTTGATCCTGATCCAAAGTTTCAGACTACTGGGTCTAGTTGATCTGAGGATTGACAATTGGCAAAGCTTAGTTTCAAGGTTTCAACTTGAAGCTGACCTGAGATGGGAACAGACTCCAACTCATTCCGAACTGAATGTCCCTGCTGCAGTGGTCCCTCTGCCTGTCTAAAGAAACCACCAAAACATCAGTCAAATCAGTGTGTCTCCTGCTTGCATGAGGCGGGGAGTAATAAAAAAAAAGGCATTCAGCACTTCTCCTGGCTCTGCTGTCACTAACAGAAACCAACTTTTAACATGTTTTTGTCTAATCATCTAAAGTTTATGTGCAGGATGTAATAAAAGGGTTTGGTTGGTGAGTAATGACAATATTTCAGCAGCATAATTGGCAGAACAAAGCAGAGCTAAGTGAAGCCGGTTGTTTTTCCTCCTAACTGCATGTCTGTGCAGCAGCTTTAGGGCCACGCCGTTTGGATAATTGTTTACTGGCAGAAGTTTTGTTGCATGAGGAAAACATCATGGCAGGATAAAAAAGTAATGACTAATTTCATGGCCTCTGGGTCCCTTTTAAAAAGCTGTTATGAGGATAAACATCAATCAGCAACTCGGGATAGAAACAAGGTACGACCAACCAGAAGATCACATTGAATGAAGACAATTCACATTTTTCTGTCTTGTGGAATTCCTAAAAAACAGGAATCCCTTTTTGCAGAAATGCCAGACAACCCCTTGGTGGCAGTGTTCTTATGAAAGTGTCATCGCTTTGAAGCATCAGTCATATTAGAAAAACGTCCTCATTTGTGCTTTTTGTTTGCTCTGTGGGGCAAGTGGATGATAGTGTGCACACACTGGGTAAATTATGACCAGCTACCTACCCCAGCTCTACCTTCTGCCCTTTAGACTGCAGCTTGATAGGATCCGTGAGGGTTGCTGAGCAAATCTAGTGTTACTCTCATCAAAGTAGACGGAATGGCGGTGAATGGAGGATGATGTGTTTGCTGTCTCTTCTTGGTGGAGGCCTTTCCAGCTGGCGCCAGGGTGAAGGAAACCCACTGAGACACAACAACACAAAGACACCGGGTCAGCTTGGACCCTCCCTCCCCTTCCTCTTCCCCAGTGCCTCCTCTTCTTTTATTTAAACCCCCCTTCTCTTCCCATAGGCCTGGCCTGCTTTCAGCTTGTCATTCCAAATATTTTCATTTCATTTGTGTTTTGTTTTCCTGTTTTAGATTTCTCTCCATTTTCTCTTCTGAAATGAAATGAACTGTACCAACAGATGATTAGTTTTTTAATGAAAAGTGAATACCAAACAACCCCCCCCAAAAAAATTACATCTGCTTTAAGGAAGGTGTGACAAAAACCTTCAAGAGGCAAGTATTTTGGCATTTTTAGTTGTGATAAGTCTTGTCAAAGCTGTTATAGACTTTTTTTCCTCAGTCAACGTAATTTCTCATTTCTGTCTTCTTTAAGGAGAAATCAGCCATTTTTTGTAGACTTTTGTGTTGGTAGTACTTGTGTTTGCACTACATAATGAGGAATTCCTGTGAACCGGAGGCATCATCTTTATTGTAGGTTTTGGTACATTTTAACTGTGTATATTTTTTGTGATTTGCTTGACTTTAACTTGTGTTGTTGTTTTTTTTTTTTTTTTTTTGCACATCACTTTTGTTCGACTGTTTTCATTAAAAATACTGAACACATAACATTGTCAGTAACCACAGTAGGTTATTGCAGTAACCTATTTATTCTTATCAGACAGGCTGCCAGATCTGAGTATTACCTGACATTAATGACCAGAATTTTTAACTTGATTACCTTTATTTGCAGACATGTTATAGTGCCTCCTATGATTGAAGTTTTAAAAAGTGTTTTTTTTTTTCTATTATTCCTCACCATCAGTTGTTACAAATCACCAAAACAAAACTATGACCTTGTATTTGTGTCTAATTCAACACCTCCATCCTACTGATTGATGACATGTTCACAAAAGCTTTTAAAAATACATCTAAATGTTTGCATCCAAAAAACTTTAATTTACTCTAAGCTCATTTCAAAGGCAAGTGGAGAAACAGACACACAGGGAAAATACTGGACCATTGTTTTAAGACAAGCAAGGTAAAGAAATAACTGCAGCTACATGAATCACACTACATTTGAGGCAAAATCTATTAATCGATTCTTTCATCCATCCTCCCTCTACATCTTCCTTTCCTCTGCTTCCTCTTACACAAGTCTGAGGCCATCTTGGAACTGGTTTGTTTCAAGAAATCAAAACAAAACAAAAAAAACAATACAAGACAAATGTATGTATATATATATACAGAGTTCCCTCGTTTACCAGGGGGCTTATGTTCAAAAATGACCTGTGATAAAAGAAATCTGTAGGATTGCAGATCTTTTAAGGCAGAACACTCCTCACTACACACTATATATACTTTTGTCACAGACATAAACATTTTCACACTTTACTCTCTTGTTTAAAAACCCAGTCTGGCAGTTTTTAGTGGTTTTAACATGTTTTTGTAGCATTTTTCTGATGATGGAGGACAGATAATAAGAAAAATTGAGATCAAAATTGCATTTCTGAGTATTTCTTAAAATGTTGTGAATCAAAAGCAGACAAAAAATGCAGTTTGAAAAAGATTGAGCAACAGTTAGTGGGCCACAGTCTTCCTGCTCTACTCCATACTGATGCATCCTCTCATAAACAGATGGATCTCTCAGTTTTCCTCGTCTGAGCTGGATTCTGGCTCAAAACTCTGTGGATGGATCAACAGCCAATCAGGATGCAGAACACAGTGCGCTGTTAACAAAAAAGAATGCATAATTGCACAAAAAAACTAAAAAACAGTAAGACCACAAAAGATTAAACGCGTTATAATGAGGGAACACTTTATAAATATATATAACTACCTAGATGATGTAAAGAATCAGTGTTTACATTAGACCTGCCATGCGCATTAAATATACTTTCACAGTGCCCTTTGTTAAACAAAATCTCTACAAAAACAAAGTTTGGAGTGAAGTTTCAATAGAATCAAATAGAATAGTATAATCTTTATTTGTCATTGCACACTTGTACACTGAAATAAGAAAAGCAGTCCTCTTTTCCACGGGCAAAATGAAATAACAATAAAAATAGAAAATAATGTACGGTGGTGCAGTGGTTAGTGCTCTTGCCTCACAGCAAGAAGGACTCCGGTTCAAGTCCCAGCTGGGGGACTTGAACCAGAGTCACCAATGGGGGACCTTTCTGTGTGGAGTTTGCATGTTCTCCCCGTGTATGCGTGGGTTTTCTCCGGGGACTCCAGCTTCCTCCCACCGTCCAAAAACATGCTTCACAGGTTGATTGGTTACTCTAAACTGTCCATAGGTATTGATGTGAGTGTGCATGGGTGTGTGATTGTGGCCCCTGTGACAGACTGGTGACCAGTCCAGGGGTGTCCCCTGCCTTCACTCATGTTTAGCCGGGTTAGGCTCCAGCAACCCTGTGACCCCGAAAGGGATAAAAACAATGATTTAGAAATGAATGTTTTATATCACTACTCAGGCTTCTTTAAAAACAAACGTTTGCTTCATCTTCTGGACAAAAACAAATGGGAAGAGATGAACTTTCTCTCTGATCCGATGCTTTATTGAACCTATTGGGACGATCAGCAAATATATAAAAATATATAAAAAATATATAAAAATAGGGTATACCGCTTTTTTTTTTGCTGCTGTAGTCGAGATCTGTGGCGTACCACAAAATCAAATAGTCCGCTTTTTGTGGAAAAACCAAACTGAAAAAAATAACAATAAAATAAAAATAACAACAGATTGGTTGATTTACTGCCAACACCTGTTCTGGAGGCGAACTACTTTCTTTTTCAAATGCTTAGTATCATGTCACCTTTTACTGAAGTAAAAAACAAATAAATGTGGACATATTACATTAATGAATGTACTGTGTTCTGATAATGAAAAAAATGTCTGTTTTAGAAAAAAAATAAAATTACATACATTTTTGCATTTTGCATACATTACATTGAAGATATTTACTGTTTTTGTTCAGAACTTAACCAACAAATAACTAGTCCATTGCAATGTTTATTTTCGCACAGCTGAGCCATTTACACGTTTGTGCAAGTACTCTGTTCTTCTTTCTTGTACTTTACTGAAAATACCTTCCAATATGAATCTTTCCGTGTTCCTGTTGGTAATAATTCAACAGTTTTTAGTTCAATCAAACTGAAAATGATCTGAAATGAAGCACAGAGGCGAGTTGGAGCAGACGTCTCAGATTACTTTGCTCAGGGTTACACCATCGGCTGGACAAGAGTTTAACCATTTTTTCCAACATTAGATTATGATTTGATTCTGATTATTCTATTTTATAATTACCTGTAACACTCTTGTGAGTTCAGAGAAAGTGTTGTGTTTTTTTCTTTATAGTCAAACCAGATCAGCCTTCAACACAAAGTGTTTTAAATCATTTTATTTACAAACAGATTTACAGCACACTTGTTTTGAACAAAAATACTTACTTTCATATTTAAAAATTAGGTAACACTTTAGATGAGGTGCTGCAAAACAGTCAATAGATAGTTAATACCTTTGTTAAGCTTGTAAGCAGTTTATTAATATGGCCTCTGTTGACAATGGTCTCACTTTAGATATTAATTAATCTTATTAATTATGTTAATAAACCTTATTTGGCTCATCGTGCTGATGAATGTCTTACTAACACCCTATAAAGACATTAATAACCTTTGTTAATGTGTTCATAAAGCTTCTTAAGGAATCTTATTATAAAGTGTTACCAAAATAAATATAAGCCATCATAATAAACAGAAACATTCCAAAAATAAAATCTAATTTCACAAATACAATGATTAATGTTACATTTTACAGGGTCTTTCCCGTCTCTCCTGCTTTTCCAACATAAAGGTTCCTGCCCTCTATGCTTATGGTCAGTCTGACACCAGACCAGATTTTGGATGACCATAGGACATCTAGTGGATCAGCTTCGGGTTCCTCACACTCTGGGGTGGGCACAGGAGACTGAGGTCCTGGTGTTCCTTTTCTGGCTGGCGTGTGGCACATCTTACCGTGGGGTAGCAAGGGCCTTTGACATGCCACGCTCCACTGTGAGTGACATTGTCCACAGGACAGCAGACCACATCCTCCAACTGATGTACAGGGTCATCCGAGTCCCCGGAGTGGATGAACTGCCATTAGTCGCTGCTGGTTTTGAGCAGGTCACTGGATCTGCTGCCTTCCAAAAGGTCGTGGGAGCATCAATGTCTGCCAAATAAAAATAAAGGCCCCAAAAGAAAATGCAGCTTGTTATTTTAACAGGAAGCTTTTTTATTCAATCCAAATGCAGGCTGTATGGGATTCTAACGTCATATTTTTACATATTTTTGTCAGGTCTCCAAATTCAGTCCATGATTCACAGGTTCTATGAAACAGAACAATTTTTACTAAACACCCACCTGAAGGATTCATCATTTTGGGTGACGGTGGGTATCCCTGCATTGCACATCCCATCACGCTGCTGACACCCTACAGGGAACCCGTGGGGAATGTGTTTTTGAGGCCCGTTACAACAGACACCACGCCAAGGCACGCTCTGTGGTGGACAGAGCATTTGAGATGAAGTAAAACCAACCTTTGCAGTTTGAATATTTGTCTGCAGCACCATCCTACGCCATCAGTGATGATCTGTGCATCAGTGAAGGGGACTGCTTGGAGCCACAGATGTTGAGCCACAGCAGGAGGACAACAGCAGGAACCAGCAGGATGAACAAAGTGGCGGGGTAGTGAACGTTTTGGAAGAAAATAAAAGCTTCAAAAATAAACAATTGCAACATTTAGGCCTACTTCAGTTTTAAACATTGACCAAAAAAAAAAAAGTTTTGGTTGTCTACGTCATTGTGGCAGGTACCAGTAGAAAAAGTGCATCCCTAGATACGAGGACATACCCTTTTCTTTGGGTGTGTCTAAATTCGGGTGTTGCATCCTTCCAGAACTGCTTTCACGATTGACATTGGCTGGGTCCGCCGTGAAAAACTGAAATATCACATGGTCCTAAGCATTCAGACCCTTTTCTCAGTATTTAGCAGCTGCATCCTTTTGATCTAATCCAGCCATGAGTCTTTTTGGGAAAGATGCAACAAGTTTTTCACTCCTGGATTTGGGGATCCTCTGCTATTCCTCCTTGCAGATCCTCTCCAGTTCTGTCAGGTTGGATGGTAAACGTTGGTGAACAGCCATTTTCAGGTCTCTCCAGAGATGATCCATTGGGTTTAAGTCAGGGTTCTGGCTGGACCATTCAAGAACAGTCACAAAGTTGTTGTGATCCACTCCTTGGTTATTTTAGCTGTGTGTTTAGGGTCGTTGTCTTGCTGGAAGGTGAACCTTCAGTCCAGTCTGAGGTCCTGAACACTCTGGAGAAGGTTCTGGTCCAGGATATCCCTGTACTTGACCACATTCATCTTTCCCTCCATTGCAACCAGTCATCCTGTCCCTGCAGCTGAACCCCCCCCCCTCAGCATGATGCTGTCACCACCATGCTTCGCTGTTGGGACTGTATTGGACAGGTGTTGAGTTGTGTCTGCTTTTCTCCACACATACCGCTTAGAATTAAGGCCCAAAAGTTCTATCTTCTCTGCCATAAAGCCCCGACTGGTGGAGGGCTGCAGTGATGGTTTTCTTTCCCCCATCTCCAGACTGCATCTCTGGAGCTCAGCCACAGTGATCTTTGGGTTCTTCTTTACCTCTCTCACCAAGGCTCTTCTCCTCCAATAGCTCAGTTTGGCCGGACGGCCAACTCTAGGAAGGGTTCTGGTCGACCTGAACATCTTCCATTTAAGGATTATTGAGGCCACTGTGCTCTTAGGAACCTTAAGTGCAGCAGTTATTTTTTGTAATCTTGACCAGATCTGTTCCTTGCCACAATTCTGTCTCTGAGCTCTTCAGGCAGTTCCTTTGACCTCATGATTCTCATTTACTCTGACATGCACTGTGAGCTGTAAGGTCTTATATAGACAGGTGTGTGACTTTCCTAATCAAGTCCAATCAGTAGAATCAAACACAGCTGGACTCAAATGAAGGTGTAGATAGATAGATAGATAGATAGATAGATAGATAGATAGATAGATAG
>BSAI01000109.1:298701-321297 GCA_036245035.1 Adrianichthys oophorus | reverse complement strand
GATAGATAGATAGATAGATAGATAGATAGATAGATAGATAGATAGATGTCCTTCAGTGAAGAAGTGGTAACTGGAGCTGCTTAATGTGGTGCTTTGTATCTGCTTCATCTCATTCAGGAATTACTTAAAGTTATTAAAGAGATGAAGTTATTAACCCATAAGTGTAACACAAATATGGAGCAGACCATCACATGATGAGTGAAGAAGACCACGTTTATTTACACCAAATCTCCGTACAAGAATCCCTAATGACCTGAGGCAATGTGGGATAAATCAAAATGAGAATCAAATCTAACCCCCTTTCAGCTCGCTGATGTAGTTAGTCAACATTTGTTATTGTGACTTTCTCCTCTCACTGAATCAACCTCAGTGTAAATCCTGCTATTCTTTAGGTGAAGGATTTGTAAAACAGTAGAAGCTGAAACTGAGAAATTAACATCTCACTAACAATTCTAACAAGGTTTGTTATTGTTGACTATTTTTGGCTATGTCAAAGTTAATATTATTCAATAGTTCTAAGACCGATTTACAACTGCTAAAACTACATGTCTGAACATGTAATAAAAGACCTCAGATGAATGTCTGTGCTGCTGAGGTCCAGGATAAAGCATCGATCCTTTTTTGTTCAGATTGGTTTGTTCTTTTATTTGACTTGTCCTGTCCAACATCTGAGTAAACAGATCAGAGTTGAAGGCTTCTTATGTTAGACAGATGCTACTGTTATAATAGGAAGTTATGACTCTTCTGAAACACAAGGTGTATATTTGTATAAACCACTTTTTGTTTTTGAGCCAAAACTTTATTTCTGTTTATTATGTTTGTGTGAACTCCTTGTATGACCAGACTTAAAAGAGAAGAGAGAAAAGGAGAGAGTGGGAGGATAATGGTATAAAGGAAAGAGGATAAAAAAGAGGGTTATGGAAGTTGGAGGATGATTACAGAAGTAGTCTAAAGGGCAGGGCCTGACCACACACACTTGGATGTTACAAACATTCCTGTTGGCTCCAAAAAAGTCACATGCATAGACAATACAACTACAGCTTAGTTCGCTCCTTTCTTTGACCATATGTTTTTTTCTGTGGTTATGTCACGGAGAGAAAGAAAACTCGTCATCTACATCTATTTTTCATGAGTTACTTTTTTTAAAGGAATTTCTCTTCTTTAGCAGTCAAGAGAGACCTAAAATTATTTTCGTTAAGAGTCATCTACAAACTGAAGTTATAAAAGATGCCTTACCAACAGCGCCCTCTAGTGTCTCACAATTCATTTTGGTTGAAGAAAAGACCAGAAGGCAAAAGCTCTGCCATTCCAGCAGCAGCAGATAATCAGATGGTGGTAGTGCATATGAGGTCCACATATGAGGGAACTATGGAAAGAAGTCTTTTAGTTGGGGTAAAAGAAAAAAAAATCTAAAATCTCTCTATTTACTAAACAAATGCGCAGAACTTTAAAGGACATATTTACTGTTTATCTTGAGTCCAACAGTTGGAGATATAGCTCAATAGTATACCTGCAACTAATTTATCTAAGGAGTTATTCTTTTCATTTTTTTTGTTTTATGTATGACCATTGTGGGTCATCATCATATAAAAATCTCTCAGTATTCAGTTATCTCAACCTACTATATTTACAAGGTTCAAAATATGTTTTAGTCCTGAAAACCATCTCTAACCTGTCTGGTGTGTCGCTGGAAAGTTTTTTTTATTGTGCATAAATGTCATACTTTGAATCAGGATCCAGGAGATGGAGACAAACAATACCATGATGAGAATCTAAACATCCAAAACATTTATGTCATCAATTTCCACAGTTTAAACTCTCCCTCCATCAAATGCGTTTGTTGTAAATTTGAAAACACATTTTCTGAAACCAGTAGTTTCAGTAAAAAAAAAAAAAAAGATGTTCAACAATTTAGATTTTGTTTTATTTGATATTAAATCACAGATAAAGAAACATTTCTGGTTAAACTAGGCTTTATTTTTCAAGCTTTATAGTTGGAAAATTTTGAGTTTTGCATAATTAGTTCCCCTGAGATTAAAGATTTAATATCTCCTGTCCACCAGTGAGTATATTTGCAGGAGTTCTTATAAACTCAATTTCCTTTGGTTCTTTTTTTCTTTGTCTTTTCAGGTATTAAACCACAAAGAAACAGAAGACTATTAGTATTGAATAGGACTGTCTTTACTGCTGATTTTCAAAAGCAGCAACATGATGAAACACTCCAAAAATGATCTAAAAGTTAACATTTAAAGTAATATTTGTATACAGATTATTGCACCAAGGATGGGAAGCAGATATAAAATAACAAATGCTCTCTGTGCTGAGATTTGTATGTAGATTTGCATTTAGATCATCATGTTTGAGACTTCAAGTTATTAAATTTGTTATCTGCAGTTCTGCCTGGGGTCTACTCCCTGCTGTCCTGTGAAAGTGTTTTCTGATACGAGAGATTTTACAGTTTTGTGTTTTTGCTTTCAAACAGTAAAGTAGCACAACAATGAATGCATCAAATCAAAATCTGAAGCCGTTTTAAAATAAAATATTCAATGTCAATGTCAATTAGGGACATTGGTCCCACCTGCTGGAGAAGCAGAACGGCAGGGGATGGACCACATCAGCAAACGATACAACACTACCACCCATAGCTTGTAAACAGGGGCGGGGGGGGTATTCCTACAAAAGAAAAAAAGAATACAAGAAAAAGAGAGAGAGCAGTAGTTCACAAGCAATGAGGCAATGTGTCTGCCACCATGTTTTCCCGGCCCTTGATGTGACACACTTCTAGGTTAAAACCCTGCAGGATAAGTTCCCGGTGCATCAACCGCTGGTTAGCATTTTTCATTCGACCGAGGAAGACTGTGAGGGATCGAGCGGCCAAAGAGGACAACAGAAGAGTTATCAAAATGAAAGTTTTAATTTTTCTCCAAAAAATATGTTATTTACATATTGGGCCCATAAAAGAGGTCAAAAGAACAGAATTAACTGAGGTAATAAACTGACCTTTAACTTAACCAACTGAACAGACCAAGTAACAGAAACAAACTGACCAAAGACACAACAGGGGAACATATATATAGTGGGTGATCAGACCACTAGACAAACATGAGGGGGGGAACTAACATTTAACAGAGACTACAGACAAAACTAAACACAAAACTTGGTTTTCTTCAGTGAAAAGAAAGAACAAAACAAAAGTACAAAATTAGAACAAATAAATAGCAATAAACTGAAAGAAAGTAAATCAACGTTAAAGGAGTCCATGATTTCTCCCCCTTGGAGGCTTCTGAGATGGTGCCTGCCCAATTCCCTGGCTCAAGCATTTAAGAGCTGTGGTGGCTTCATTTCCCCCTTTGCCAGGTCTCACAGCACAGCTCCAGGAGCAGAACCTCAACCACACCTGCAGCAACCAGCACACCCTCTGCACTGGAACTCAAAACAGGTGAAATTAACAAACCAAACAAAATAGATGTTCCAAATAAGCACAAAATAAATGTATATTTTAACTCAAAACAATGTGTGTTCATTTATGAATGTAACTGCAAATGTAAAATATGTGGGAAAAAATATAAAATGTGTTGTGCAGAGGGGTTACCACCATTTTGTTGTGGGTGTGGCAGAGTATGCTGCCATCACAAAGACCAAAGGGTTATGGTCAGTGTAAACAATAATTGGGTGAGATGCAGACCTGACATCGACCTCAAAATATTGAAGGGCAAGAATCAGAGCCAAGGTCTCTTTTTCAATCGTGGAATATGCTCGCTGATGTTGGTTAAAGTATAGTAAAAAGTAGGACACAGGGTGATCGATCCCATCGTCTGCATTCTGGAGAAGTACAGCCCCAGTTTCACAGGCATCCACAGCAAGTTTAAATGGTCGACTGAACACTGGTGCTTCCAAAACAGGAGTCAAACTGGACTGTGCTGCCGTCAAGTTCTGCTTTGTAATCTCACAAGTCCGATACAGTCTTGTGCGAAATTTGCACAAGTAGTCCGGGGTGGTCACTGGTTTGTTATCCCAGACCCACCTTTCCTTTATAAGTTTTAGTGGCCCACACAGTAAGTGCAAACTAGAGGATGACACGGGAGTGGATTTTCACTCCTGTCCCGTCACGCTCGCAGACCAAAATTTAAAAAAGAATCTTGTCCCGTTTTGCTCCCGGTAATCTGACTCCCACTTCTGTCCAACTCTCGTTCAAAATAATCCCGCTCCTGTCCCGCTCTCATATAGTTTTCTTTTTTTTGTCATTATGTAAAACATTATATGTAATTGTCATTTTAATTGGACGTTTTTGGGTTTCAATTTGTAAGGAAAATGTAATTGTAATTTCAAGCTGCATATGACGTTACATCACACTCAGCTGTCCTACATTTTTTTATTCCATCTGACTTTCCTACAAGCTTTCTGAACTTATCAGAAGAGTTTTTCATCTTTACTCTTCTCTGGATGTCATTTTTTCTGTTATGGAACTCGCCATGGTTGTAATTCTCTTCATCGCTGCCATTGATAAACGATTGCTGCACATGTAAACCATGACTAGAAACACTGATGGCTTCTGGGTAATGTTATATTTTCAAATGAGTGACATTAAACGCATGTTATTAGAAAACTACAAAATGGATCAGCTTTTACTTTTTCTTCTCGTTCTCATTGGTTGTAGTGATGGGAATTCTGGTTCTTCTTAGAGAACCGGCTCTTTGGAATCAGCTCACTAAAAAGATCTGACTCTTTCGGCTTCCAAACAGCTTTTTAGTTTTCTTTGTTGCATTATTTCATTTATAACAGCTATTTCATTTATAACAGCTATATAGAATAATGCACAAAATGAATAACTAATGTAAAAAAAACTGTTTTTATTAATATAAGTATATAATATATATGCGCTCCTTCCAGATAAAATGTACAAAATAAATGATAGACAAAAACAAGTATTTACAATTTAACTTTTAACTATACACAGTTTTTTCCTTTAAACAAATTTGAAGCAAAACAACAGAAAACACTGCAATCACAACACAAAATACAAATTAAAATGTGCAAAACCAGAAAGAAAGATTCATTCTCAATAAAGGTTTGCATGTAGAATTCCAGTTTTGAAGAAGGTTCTCTCAGTTCTCAGGTGTGTGTACAGGTTGGTTGTGGAGCCTGTTTTAGATGAAATGACTTTCCTGCAGATTATACACTCTTCCTTTGTGTTATCAATAAAATGAAATGATTCTTGATGTGGATTCTTTTCCTGCTGTCACTCATGTTCTTAATGTTTCAGTGTTGCTGTAGTTTGTTGTTGTTGCACCTTGATCATACTCATTCATGTGCTTCTATGCGTGTAAACCACCACCCGGCGCACGCCTCCACTCAGCACAAGATTATTGACCCCTTTTGCTTGCCATAATGCAAACACTACCCCGCTCGCACAAACCATGAGCGAAAGCACATATGTATTGATGTATCACGTACGTCTTGAAGAGAAAAAAGCAAGAGGGTGAATTTTTTTAAATTGCTCATAGGAAGGAGCCACTGTTTTCATTCTGAAGAGAAACCCTGAAAACAGTTTCATTCGTGACTGAATTTATTGGCTCCCACTCCCGTAAGAACCTTCCCGGTCCCAAGATCGATGGCAGAGATGACTCCCATCCCGCGGGAATCCCAAAAAAATGTGTGACTCTAGTGCAAACACCAACTATGCTGGGCTAAACCTCTACAACCTCACGAGCAGCAAAGAGGAGGAAGGGCACCCCTCCATCCCACTCATTACTTTCCTCTAGGGAGTAAACACGAAGCATAGTCTTTAGCGTCTGATGAAACCGCTCAACAGCCCCTTGGCTTTCTGCATGGTATGCACTAGAGTAGCAATGGGACACACCCAAGGTTTTTGCTACCTCCCCAAACACCCATGAGAGTAAATTTGAATCCTTGGTCAGTCTGGATAACCATGGGTAAAACAAATAGTGAGAAGAACTTAACTAGTGCAGTGACCACCGTATGAGAAGAGGACCAGGTACGAGAAGTGCAATGGAATAGCCCCTGGGAAGCAAGTGGACTAACACATTATGGTCAAGAGGAACTTATTCCCGGTCCGTGGTAGGGGCCCCACACAATCTACTATAACATGCTCGAATGGCTCAACTATCTCTGGTATTGAATACAGGGGATTAGATGGAACTACCTGATTAGGTTTCCCAGCAACCTGACGTGTGACATGAAGCACAGTGTTGCTGAACATCACGCTTTAACCCAGGCCAGAAAAAGCATTGCAGAATGCGATCATAGGTTTTGTTTACACCAAAGTGGCCTGCAAGGGATTATCATGTGCCAAGGTTAAGATATCAGCTCTAAAACGGGAAGGAACAACGATCTGTGTCACTGCATCCCATTTGCAGTTCTTTCAGGCACGTACAGGCGACCATTTATGCACAAACCCCTCCACACAAGGAATAGTCACTACCTGGTTTCCTTGAAGCATCCTCAACCATATCAAATATGGGCTTTAGTACAGGATCCCGTTGCTGTTTGAGAATCAGCTGCTCCCGAGATATATCTGTTAGTCCTTCTGAAACAAACCCTGAGGAGGAAGAATTTTCAAGCCACAAAATGTAGGAATCAAGGGTTCATGATTACCCAGGTAAGCATGGGACTCAGTTAGTGACTGGGCAGGTGACTCAAGATCAGCCATGAAGCGGTCACCCATGTCAATACAATCTTCCCCTGATTCTTCACGTTTCTGTTGTCTTGCTTGTGCACGTGCAATAGTGCACACTGGGAAAACATCCATCAAATCATCAGGACCCTGATTTACAGGGACTGGAGTAACGTGGGGGTCAAGCAAAACCTTTTCCCCAGCTTCCCCAAGATAAATGACGACCCATTCAACTACAAGGCTCTCCTTTACACCAACCACAACGGGACCTTTAACAAGGTCACACTCAAGGGATATAAGGTGCAAAGGCAACCCAACAAAGTCCAAAGTGCATTTCAAAACTCTGAACAAGAACGTCAGAACCAGCATAGGTTGCAGAAAATAAGGAAAAGACTCCCTTCAAGCTGATTGATTGAGAGGCGGCACTGTCCTGTAATATCACCACTGGGGTTTTCTCACTCGTGGCAGTCAGAGAGACTCTCCCCTCCATAATGAAGGGAGAAAAAATGCCAATAGTATTAGTTGGTAAAGTGATGTCAGATGTCTTACCATTGACAGGTTTATTGGTTTCTATCAAATTAACAATTTTGGGAAAGTTGTTAAGCCAAAAACAATTGTGTGTTATGTGGCCACGTTTCTTGCAATAAAAACAAATGACTCCCTCTTTCACACACACCAGGAACTTCTCAAATCCCTGGGACACGTGTTCCGGGCTACTGCCAAGGGAGGATGCAGACTTCCCAGCCATAAGGAGTCGGCGCTCAAGGGAGGAGTATGTGCCAAACGTATTTTTATGGGTTAGAACATACTCATTTGCTCAGCATCAGAGGCTTTCAGGAGTTTTAATTCATTCATATATGTTGCCGTCCTGTTTGGCAAACTACTCTTAAACTCCTCTAAAAGTATGAGGTCATAAAGTTTTCCAAAAGTCGTGGCACCAACTGACAGACACCACCGATCAAAGAGAAGTTCTTTCTCATGACTGAACTCCACATAAGTGGGATTCTTCCTCTTTCTAAAATTTCTGAATTTTTGCCTGTATGCCTCAGACACAAACTCATAAGCACGAAGCACCGCAGCCTTTCTCATAGTCCATAGACTTCGCAGTTGGCAGGGATACTTGTGCATCCTGTGTTTTACCAGTGAAGACTGTTCGCAACAATAACAGCCAAACACCTTTTTCCACTGAAGCACCTCAGCTGCATGTTTGAATAAAACAAAATATCTATCAAGGTCCTTTTCATGTTCATGTCAAAAGATGGAGCAGACAAGAAAGGAGATAAGGCCACAGGCGTGGTTTGCTGTAATTCAAGCTCCTTCAGGTGGATTTGCCGTTTGGATTCCTCCTCAATCTTTCGTAGTTCAAATTCATATCTGGCTTCAGGAGGAGCGCTGGGCAGCGGTTCTACAAAATGAAGCCACATTCATTTTTAGAACAGATCTACAGAAAAGTAATGGACAAAAATGACTTTTATCCCACAACAATATTACCAAAATGACAATAAATACTCTGTGGAAGAGTAGTTTCTTAAAAAAAACATGCGCGAGTGTTGAATGTTGTTTAGGAGTGGCGCCATATATACACCGGAACGTTTTCTTTCTAGCCTGCAGTTGCACCAAACCTAATTCATATCTTAGATCATATCAATATCTTTAAAAATATTCATTGTAATTACTCTAGTACTTTGTGATTGTGAAACAAGTAATCAATAAGTATTTACATGTTTTTATTAGTGATGTGACGTTCTGTGTCGAGGCTTCGAGTCATGTGTCGAGTAGTGGAGGAGGAGTTTCAGCGAAGCGTGTATCGAGCCTTGCTTCATCTAGGGGAGGAGCTGAAAATGATGATGTCCGAATCCTTGCTTCCTGACTGTACTGCGTGACTGATTCATCGAGTGATTCAGACTGTACCGTGGGTTTGACAGCGGGATGAATCCAGCACTCTCCGTTTATAATGTGGGTGTTTGATGGAGAGCTGCGGTCGGTGAGAGTTTGGACAGAGGTTGAAATAGTTTGGAGATTTAGAGGAATTATTATTATTAATATGAAATGAAACAAATAATGGGATACTTAAACACGCAGTCCTGATCTCAGCGTTACAAAAGCAGCATCATTGTCCAAATCCTAACCACCCTCACATGGGGATGAGAGTTGAAACTTGGTGCAGCCGGTACCGATGCTTTGTTTCAGACGTTTCAATCACTTGTTTTTCTCTTCAGTTTTGCTGTACAATTTCAGTCAATCATTTTACCTTTCAAGTGTTTGTGGGCGGGCTCATATAAATGGCTGTGGTTGTCAGGGTTATTATTAATCATTTTAAACTTCACTAGGATTTATGGAGGATTCCCAGAAAACACAATTCAAACTTTTACGAAGAATCTTTTAACTCTAGAAGCAACTTTTAGGCTTTAGAAACTCTCTGAACTGGACCAGAAGTTAAAGTCAGTTAAATTTAAGTTAATGTAACAAATATTAGATTAAAAAGTGTTGGCTTGATCAAAATAGAACATTTTCTCCTTTTGCCTTTTGTGCCTGATCCACCACAACCAATCCTCACTCCCACCATTCACCCTCATCCATGAATCCATGAACTTCATCCATAAATCTCTTTTTTCTTCCTCTAGACCTCTTTCTTGTAGCTCCAACCTCAGCATCCTTATACAAACATCATCACTGATCATCTCCAACTGCTTCCCTGGATTTATCTTCAGAGCATCTACCATGAGCTGTTCCTCTGATGGACTCATTCCTGATCCTATTCATCCTGGTCACTCCCAAAGAGAACCTCAGCATCTTCCTCTCTGCTGCCTCCAGTTCTGTCTCTGCATCAGTCTCTAAACCAACGACATGGCTGCAATCAGCACAGTTTTCTACAACTTTCCTTTGGTCACATGTCACACCCTTTCCAAGCTGTTTTTAGGTTTACCTTCTTCCTTATATATTTTTGCAAAGAAATTAATTTTGTTACACTGCAAACAGATTAAGCATTAATGGCAAAATGAAAAACCTGAGAACTTTGAGATTTGTTTCTGTAAAACTCTAGGTTTCCGTTTAACCAGAATTATCAAAGAAAATCTTTTCACATGACAGACTGCAAATGTGTAAAGTATTTCATAGGCTATTGATAAAAAATACTTGGCTCATCAGTAAAATAAATTTCACATCAAACTCAGTAAAACAAGCAAACCAGCTTTACTGTTAACCTGTTTTTTTGTGCAGGCCTGACTTCAGCTCATTTTAGGTCAAACTAGTTAAACTAACTGGTAATCTGGGACGGTAACAAGCATAAAACAAAAAGCTGATCTTTCATCATCTTCATCCTAAATCAACAAAGCCGGAACAGGAAGGTGGCAAAAAATGAAGAGGAGAGAAAGTGTAGAAGATGAGGATCAAATGGGGCAGAGGAAGTATTGGGCATAATGAGTTACTAAAATTGAATTACTTTTGTCAGTAACACAACTTAGTCACATTTTTGGTAATTAAATTACAATGTCTAAACTACAAAAAACCTCATTACCCTGTCAGGTTTGATTCTGAGGACAAGGTTCTGAGGACAAGTCAAAAGAGAGCTGACCCAGGAGCAGATGACAGAACTTTAATGGAAACTTCAGGTGACAAGCAAGATCAGTTATGTCAGTAAAGTTTCGACGTCCAGCCACCAGGAGGTGCAGAACTACTCAGATTGAGTGGTGGTTGGAGGAAGGGAGCGGAAGTCACCCCTCAAGAGAAGTTAGCTGGAGGAGGCGGCACAGCCATAGACATTAAGAGTAGACGCCGCATCGACCGCTGCTGCCTATTGGCGCTGACGAGCCGTCGGGCCGCCATCTTGGTCCGGTCGCCGCTCCACTCAGTTTAACCTGTTTGGCAGACGCAATCAAGTGTCAGTGCATTTAATCAGTCATAACTCGCTGAATACAAAATGGATTTTCATAATGTTTTTTTTTGTTGCAAACGTCATACATGTAGCTATGAAACAGGACACATGGTTCAGTGTATTTTAATATTCATATTGGGCTTAGTGTCAGGATATGGAAGCAGATCCCAGAGCAGAGCCAGAGGAGTTCAAGAAACAGTTTATTCAACCAAAACATAATTAATAATCCAGCAAGGAGAAACAGCCAAGAACATGCTGATATAGAGACGGGACAAATGATGAGGAGCAGGTGTGCAAGGAGGCAGCCCCAGGAAGAGAGATAGCCACGCCCCCTGCCACACACTGCTCTGTAGAAACAAAACAAAAGGACAAAATTAACAAAACAACCACCAGGAAATAAATAAGAAACCAAACCATAACAGGGCCCCCCCCTCAAGGGACGCCACCCGGCGGCCGACCAGAACCACCCGGCTGGCAGGCATCAATAAGAGCAGAATCCAGGATGAAGGAGCGTGGCACCCAGGAACAACCTCAGGACCACAACCCTCCCAGTCAACCAGGAACTGCAGGCCATGACCCCGCCACCAGACCCCCAGAAGGCGACGAACAGAAAAGGCCGGGAGGCCATCCACAACCAGGACGGGAGGAGGGGGCCCGGCCCGAGGGCCAAGAGCGCTGCAGGAGACAGGCTTTAGGAGAGACACATGAAAGGCCGGGTGGATGTGCAAAGAGGGAAGCAACTTCAGGCGGACAACAGAGGGATTGATGACAAATGGACCAATGTAACGCGGAGAGAGTTTACAGGACTCACACTGCAGTGGGATGTCCCGAGTGGACAGCCAGACTTTCTGTCCCGGCCTGTAATCTGGGGCCGGAACCCTACGGCGGTCAGCCAGTGCACGGTTCCTGGAGGCAGTATGGGAAAGGGCAGCCCGGACCTCATGCCGAACACGGCGGGCGCGTTGGAGATGGTCCTGAATGGAAGACACGGCCACAGCTCTCTCCTGAGAGGGGAATGGGGGAGGCTGATAGCCGATGGAGGCCATGAAAGGGGACACACCAGTCGTTGAGGAGACCAGGGTGTTGTGGGAATACTCGACCCAGGGAAGATGAGTAGACCAGGTTGCGGGGTGATTGGCTGCCACACAGTGCAAAGCCACCTCCAGGTCTTGGTTGGCACGCTCAGTCTGGCCGTTGGTCTGGGGGTGGTACCCGGAGGACAGGCTTGCCGTGGCTCCAATAGCGCGGCAGAAGGCGGTCCACACCTTGGATGTGAACTGGGAGCCCCGGTCTGACACAATGTCCTGGGGAAGGCCGTGCAACCTGAACACATGCTGGACAAGGAGGTTGGCAGTCTCAAAGGCAGACGGGAGCTTGGGAAGTGGCACAAAATGGACTGACTTGGAAAAACGATCAACAATTGTCAAGATTGTGGTGTTACCTTCCGAGGGTGGAAGACCGGTAACAAAATCCACAGCTATGTGGGACCAGGGACGATGTGGTACAGGAAGCGGTCGCAGGAGTCCGGCTGCTGCGCGATGGGAGGACTTACCCCGGGCACAGACAGAGCAGGCCTGGACATACTCTCGTGTGTCCGAGGCCATTGAGGGCCACCAGAAGCGCTGTTGCAGCATGGTCAAAGTCCGGTGTATCCCAGGATGGCAGGCCATCTTGGAGCAGTGACCCCACTGCAGCTCAGAGGAGCGAGCAGGTGGAGAACAAACAGAAGACCAGGAGGGCATTGTGGAGGAGAGGGAAGGTTCTCCAGGGCTCTCTGAACCTCCCGCTCCACCTCCCAGACGGCTGCACCAACCACACAGGACTGTGGCAGGATGGTGTCCTGGGGTGCATTGCTCAAAGCAGGGGCATCAAATTGTCTGCACAGTGCATCTGGCTTCACATTACGAGAACCTGGGAGATATGTGAGTGTGAAGTCAAAACGGCCCATGAAAAGGGACCACCTGGCCTGACGGGGGTTCAGTCTGCGAGCAGAAAGGAGGTAAGATAAGTGTTTGTGGTCAGTCCATACCAGGAAAGGTTGAGACGCTCCCTCCAACCAATGCCGCCATTCTATCAAGGCCAGCACGACAGCCAACAGCTCTCGGTTTCCCACGTCGTAATTCCTCTCTGCAGAAGAGAGCTACCGAGAGAAGAAGGCGCAGGGATGTACCTTCTGATCAGAGGACGACAGTTGGGAAAGCACAGCTCCAACTTCTGACTCTGATGCATCCACTTCCACCACAAACTGAGCTGCAGGATTGGGATGAGACAACACAGGAGCAGAACAAAACAGGCACTTTAGTTTGTAAAAGGCAGAGGTGTCTTCTGAGGACCAGGAGAAAGGTTCCTTTACAGAAGTGAGTCTGGTGAGGGGATAGGCCACAGAGCTGTAGTTCCGGATAAACCTACGATAAAAATTAACCCCAGAAATCGCTGGAGCTGCTTTCTACATGTGGGTGTAGGCCATTCTGCCACAGCCTTGATCTTGGCAGGATCTGGTTGAAGTTGCCCCTCTCTGATAACAAAACCAAGAAAACTGATGGAAGAGACATGAAAGTCACATTTCTCACCCTTGACAAAAAGTCTGTTAGCCAACAATCGTTGTAGGACAAGTCTGACATGTTGAATATGCTCCTTGAGAGTCCGTGAAAAAAATCAAAATGTCATCTAAATAAACAAACAAATCTGTTCAACATGTCACGCAGCACATCATTAATTAGACCTTGAAAAAAAGCAGGTGCATTTGTAAGCCCGAACGGCATCACCAAATACTCAAAATGTCCAAGAGGGGTGTTGAATGCCGTCTTCCACTCATCACCCTCCTTGATCCTCACCAAGTGGTAGGCGTTTCTGAGGTCAAGCTTAGTGAAGATGGTTGCAGTCTGTAGGGAGTTAAAGGCTGAGTCCATGAGTGGAAGAGGATATTTGTTCTTCACCGTAATGTCATTCAGGCCCCTGTAATCAATGTAGGGGCGGAGGGTCTTGTCTTTCTTCTCAACAAAAAAGAGGCTGGCTCCAACTGGAGAAGAGGAAGGGCGTATAAGTCCAGCAGCCAGACTCTCAGTGATGGCTTCCCTCTCAGGTTTGGAGAGGTGGTACAACTTGCTAGAGGGTAGAGAAGCACCTGGAACCAACTCAATCCCACAATCGTAGGGTCTATGTGGGGGCAGAGAAGAAGCACGGTCTTTAGAAAAAACGTCCTTGAGGTCATGGTACTCTGATGGGACTAGAGAAAGGTCCACAGGTTTAGGCGGATCACGAGGCTTGGAAACTGGTGGAACAGCAGAACGCAGGCAGTGAGAATGACAGAAAAGGCTCCAATTGACTATGGATTGTGATGACCAGTCTATATGTGGATTATGTAATGAAAGCCAAGGTAGACCCAACACGAGTAGGGAGGACGGAGAGGGAATATTAAACCTAATTGACTCACGGTGGTTGCCAGAAACCAGCAGGGACACGGGGAGTGTACAGTGAGTTACACAGGCCAACAGTCTACCGTCCAAAGCAGAAACCTTCTTAGGGCTGGGGAGTGGTTCAGTAGGTATCCCGTGCAGGTTTACAAACTGAGCGTGGATGAAGTTGTCATCAGCACCCGAGTCCATTAACACCTGGATCTCTACTGTTGTAGAGTCAAAGGACTCGGTACCTTCCAGAAGGGGGCACCTGGAGGAGAGATCAACAGGAGTGCGGCTCACCAGTGACCCCCCCTGGCTGGTGAGCCCGGTCTTTTGGCTGTGCAGGGCAGAGATGGCCGGACTGGCCACAGTAGATGCAGAGCCCCTGGTAGAAGCGGCGCTGGCGTTCCTCCGGAGTGAGTCTCATCCTGCCGAGCTGCATGGGTTCCTCGCTGCTGAGTGGCTGGGTTGGTGCTGGAGTGGGCGTGGTGTCCCCCTGAGCGGCAGCCGGAGGCATCGCTGGCTGATGGTGGAACTTGAATGGGGAGGAGCCAGCTGGGCAAGAGGGCCTGACTGCTCTTTCCCTGAGTCTCTCACGAAGGCGATTGTCCAGTCTTATGGAGAGGGAAATTAACTCCTCCAGATTAGACATTTCGTCGCGAGCTGCCAATTTATCTTTGATGTCTTCTCTAAGACCGCGGTAATACACGCCCATGAGCGCCTTTTCACCCCACCCACACTCAGCTGCCAAAATCTGAAAATTAATTAAATATTCTGAAACCGGATCCGAACCCTGGCATAAAGAGAGTAGGCGGTTACCAGTCACTTTACCCTGTAGGGGATGGTCAAAAACCTGCAGTATTTCTGCAGTAAATAACGCCAGAGAATCACAGAGTGGGGAATTTAGCGGCAGATAACGCCACGGTCCAGGCAGAGGCTTTCCCCAAAAGCAAACTCATAACATAAGCAATCTTAGATTTATCGGAAGAATACGAAAGAGGCTGCTGGTCGAACACGAGCTTACACTGATGAATGAATGCTTACATGACCCCATCTCTCCTGAGTACCTGTTGGGAGTGGGGATGAAGGGCTCACGGGGTTGAGAAGCAGGGACCAGTGGAGCAGGACTAGGAGCTGGATCCATCCCCACAGCTTGAGCTTGGTCTAGATGCTTCGAAGAGGTGAGCAGGGAGGAGACCTCATCCAGGTGACCACTGAGCCGATTTACTCCGGTGGAGAGATGTCGGAGAGTGGTCATGATCTCTTGGAGAGCTTGGTCATGTATGTCCAACAAGAGCCCCCTGGGATGACATGGCATGTTTAACTTTCTCCAACTCTGCGGGATCCATTATGGCTGGATTATTCTGTCAGGATACGGAAGCAGATCCCAGAGCAGAGTCAGAGGAGTTGAAGAAGAAACAGTTTATTCAACCAAAAACATAATGAATCATCCAGCAGGGAGAAGCAGCCAAGAACATGCTTATATAGAGGGACAAATGATGATGAGGAGCAGGTGTGCAAGGAGGCAGCCCGAGGAAGAGAGATAGCCACGCCCCCTGCCACACACTGCTCTGTAGAAACAAAACAAAAGGACAAAATTAACACAAAACAACCACCAGGAAAGAAATAAGAAAAGAAAAAAAGAGCACACACACAAATATGAGATATGATAGAGAAGCAAAAAGTAAAGTGTGTGTGTGTGTGTGTGTGTGTGTGTGTGTGTGGGTCCGTGACTGTAAAGCGCTTTGGGCCTTTAGTGGAGGTAGAAAAGTGCTATTTAAGTATACACCATTTACATATTCAGATGTGGATTATATGACATTATGATATAGCATTTTTCCTTTGAATTGCTTACAAAGGCAGCAGGACAATGGCATAATTTAATGATAATAATTTACAGAACAGAACTGAGATTAAGGTTGCTCCATACTATGGATAGCATTTTTAACATTTATTAGATATCCTTGATATCAGATGTTTTAAACCTTACTAGTAATGCCAAAAGTACAACTAGTTAACAAGTAACATCAAAAAATGTCATTAAAATTGTGTACAAGCTCACTAGTGGGCACTATTTGTGCTCACTAGTAAGCTAGTGTCAATCTAAAAGGGCCACTAGTTGACTAGTTACTTGCAAATTTTCTACTAGTTCACTAGTAATGGTCCTGTAAAGTTCTCTAGTTAACTAGTGTCATCAGTGACATGCAAAATGTTAACTAGTTGACTAGTAAGGCATATTTAAGTCTGACTAGTTAGCTAGTGAGAACTAAAATCTTACTAGTTAGCTAGTCATTTGAAAACATGTGTACTAGTTAATGCATATTGAGCTCCACATGTAAACATATAAGGCCAAAAAAGCATACTAGATAACATGTCACAGCAAAAAAATTTTGAACTAGTTAACTAGTAAAGCTTAAAATTAGTGAGCACTATATGTGCTCACTGGTGAACTAGTGACAGTCTCAAAGGGCCACTAGTTAACTAGTTGCATTAACGATTATTTTACTAGAAAACATGTAAGACTGTCAGCATACAACTAGATAACTACTGCCGCTTTAAGATTGTAACTAGTTAACTAGTGAGCACAAATAGTGCCCACTAGTGAAGTAGTTGTTCACTAGTGAACTAGTTGTTTACTAGTGAACTAGTTGTTCACTAGTGAACTAATGACACAATTGTATCTTCACGTGTTCACTAGAAGGCTTTTTAGCTCTTACTAGTTGACTAGTGGCAATTTTTAGGGCCAATTAGTATACTAGCTGCCATTCTGGCTCATTCATGTTCACATGTGAGCATTTTAGAAGTCAGCTAGCTAACCTGTAGCAATTTACAAACCTAACTAGTTAACTAGTGCGCACATTTGTGCCAACTAGTAAGGTAGTGACACTTTGTATGCAAATTAAGGGGAGGGACAGGTATCCTGTTTGGTCTTTTCCAAAGCACTGGACTTGAGGCTTTTAAAGGGGCAGTGATCTTTTTGTTTTTGTTTCCACAAAAGAGCACTCTGTTTTCATCACTTTACCAGGCATTTAGCTGATTTTGCTCAGGGAATTAACAGAAATTGAGACAAAGATGTGATTTATTATAATATGAATTTTAATTTGAGAGAGTAAAGCAGCTGAGATGAAGGACAAAAGTGAAATGACAGAAAGGAACGAGGTGTATGATAAAGTTTGTCACTTTCAAATATTCATGAGATGTGAACCAGGATTCACAATTAAAAATGCAGATATGATTAGTTTTCAAAACATAAAAAAAATAGAATGCTTCTCTTTTTACATAACATCTTATAGCAATGATAGACTAATATTTCCTTAACTTTATTGAGGTTGTTGAGGAAAAAAGTGAACTCTGAATCAAGAAAAATTGGAATCTGCTGTCTGCTTAACGGGTCTGTTTATTCAAGAATAAATTCAGAAGATCTTCATTTTCAGAAACCGATCATCAATCGGAGCCCAAATGCAGTTAACCCAGTCAGATGAAAAAAGCCCCTGAACCTCAGTTAGGCTCAGTTCTTATAGGTTTGTGTACGTGACCTGTCAAAACATCCCAGAAATAATTTCTCTCTGTCTGACAATTCCCAGAGGGGAGGCTATCAGCCCATCAGTTTCTTGTCCTAAATAGTTATTCTTAAACTTTGGCTGATCCTCTGTTTTTTACGGGAAGTGTAGTCAATTATAGTTATTAATTACTGCTGGCTTTGCCACTGTATGATTAGATGCCCCTTGCCTGCTCTTTTTTGGGAAGTCTATTCCTAACAAAACCAAGAGAAATTCTTGGCAGACTCTTTGTTGTTTCCGTTCAGGATATCAACCCAGATGTTTTTTCCGAAGAAAGAGCAGTTCTATTCCTAACAAGGTATGCATAGTTGTACCAGAGCAGAGTGAGAACAGTTTTTTTTAGAAAAAACCCTATTTTACATTATCTATGTCAAGAAGATTTTGTTTTCACCAGGGTCTGTTTGTTTGTTGGCAATTTCTTACCGGAAGTTGTGGACAAATTTTCACCAAAAGGGTAAAGGAATAATTGGTTATATTTTGAGAGTTATCTAACATCCCTTTGCAGAGCCTGAAATTTCTGTACAGAATTCCCCATCTTTACCTCTCCAGCCACAGGACACATTTTTCAAAACTTGAAAATTCATTTTATTTTGTCATTGATACTGCAAAGAGGATATTTTCATTAAGAGGGCGAGACAACAATCCTAATTGGATAACAGTCAAAAATGTGTCACAGTTTGTCCAATCACTGTAGTAGCCTAATAGCCACTGTGTGAGGTAGATAATTACTATTAATTAACTATAATTTTACGTGACTTTATTCTATAATTACCAATGATCATCTGACTGCTATTGCATATGAGAACAAAAACAGACGCACAAATACAATTCAAAAGAATTTAATTAAGTTCAATTTCATTTATATTGACCAATCTTACAACATAATTTTCTAAGTGAGCCTCATATCAATATATATATACAGAAAAACGTCAAGACAGTTATACAATTTGAACAGGAGCTGATTGTTAAACTAAACTAAACAGACTAAATTAAGCTGGGCATACCTGCCATCAGACCCTCCTTCTTCTCAGGCAAGGTCAGTGTATCATGATTTCAAGAATTACCACCAGAATGCATCACAATATTGACTCAAAAAATCCACTATTAAGGGATGTGTAGAATATTGTTAGTACCTTTCTATTTATGACATAAAACCCCACAATGGTCCCTAAAATAACGTAAAAATGGAAAATGTAAAACCATAATCACATTTATGTTTTTTTTTTTTACATTGACAATGCAATGCTCACATATTTCTCTTTGTTCTGAAAGAATAAAAAAAAATACATGGCTTCAGTTAAAAGTAAAAGTAGACTGGGACTGAAAGGGTTAATCCTGGGTTGGGAGGGTTGGAGCTTTGCTGCAGAGCAAATAGGAGGACGTTTTTCTCTATTCCAGCACTCCTCCACAATAGTGTACTGAAACACTAGTTAACTAGCTAACATGTCGTTTTTCACTAGTTAGCCAGTGACTCTTACAAGGATGCTCTAGTTAACTAGTGAGAAGAAATTGTGCCAACTAGTTAACTAGTGGGCTTTTTGCAGTGCACTAGTTAACTAGTGCAATTCTTTTCTGTCCCACAAGTTAGCTAGTAAGACTTAAATGTGCCTCACTAGTCAACTAGTTAACATTTTGCATGTCACTGGTGAACTAGTACAATATTTTGGTGACACTGGTTAACTAGTGAGCTTTACAGGACCTTTACTAGTGAACTAGTAGAAAATGTGCAAGTAACTAGTTAACTAGTGGCCTTTTTAGATTGACACTAGCTCACTAGTGAACACAAATAGTGCCCACTAGTGAGCTAGTGCACACTTTCAATGATAACTAGTTAACTAGTTCACATTTTTTGCTTTACTTGTTAACAAGTTGTACTTTTGGCATTACTAGTAAGGTTTAAAACATCTGATATCAAGGATATCTAATAAATGTTTAAAAAGGCTTTCCATATGCTCCAGACTACAAGCCAATCAAGGTACATTTCTTTCTTCTGTTTGAGTGACATGTTAGTTTGCTATTAGCATTAATTAAGGTGTAAAATGATAACTATATTTGAAAATGCATCTTAGAGTATGACATTGCCATTTTCATGGCCAGGGAATTGGGAAGGCGCCATCTCCAAAAACCTCCAAGGGAGGAAATCATGGCCTCTTTTAATGTTGATTTGCTTTGTTTCAGTTAATTGCGATTTATTTGTTCTAATTTTGTTTGTCTGTTTTGTTCTTTCTTTTCCACTGGAAAAAACAAGTTTTGTATTTAGTTTGTCTGTAGTCTTTGTTAAATGTTGAAGAAAAAGCATTAATAACCTGTTTGTAGAAGTCTTTCTTTTCTTTTTTTTGTTTTAAAAGTGATTTGGTCTAAGTGGACATCACTTTTGTGGAGTTGTACTTTGCATTCTGTGTTCCTGATTAAATGGAATAGTTTTTATATTTCTAAGAAAGAAAACATTGTCGACTCTGAGATTCGAACTTGGGACTCCCACGCACAAGAGGGGTGGACTTCTTGCTTTTGCCACAAGGATACATTCTAATTGATGAAAACTCTCTATTTGAATATTCATAATTGTCGATCAAATGGCAACTCTGAGGATAGTGTTTTTTTAAAACCTTTATTTGTTCTGAAACTGTAGTGTGGGCGTGTGGATCAGAAAAAAATCTTATTATTGACTTACTTTTAGTTCTAAATAAAGTCTGTGCCTCGATTCCTTGTTTTATGGAGGCTCCTTCTGAAGAAAACGCATTAATAACCTGTTTGTAGAAGTCTTTCTTTTGTTTTTTCAGTTTTAAAAAGTTTTGTGGTTTTGGTCCTTGGAAGTTGGACCTGAGGAGACCCCCAAGGAGCTGTATGCCAGACTAAAAGAGCTGTGTGACAAGCGGATTCAGCCTAAAGGTAAAACAACTAAAGAAATTTCTGAAATCCAAATCATGGAACAATATTTAAGAATGGTGTCACCTGAGCTACAGATTTGGATAAAAGAACATGGGCCTAAATCGGTAGCTGAGGTGGCCTCCCTGGCAGAGGTTTTTGTGGCTGCTCGAAAGAAAAGCCTTCCATTGAGCAACCTTGTATGACAGGCCTCTAAAGACTCTCGGAGATCAACAAATCACCAATTCCACCAGAGGTCTGCCCCCGGTGTGAACAGAACTCCTTTGGAGGGGAAACGAGCAAAACCAACAAAACCTTCCAGTAAAACACCAATTTGTTATTTGTGTAGACAGGAAGGACACATCAAACCATTATGTCCAAAAAATCCAGTGAAGCTCACTCAAATGTGCCTTGTTCCATTTCTTAGTTTTCCACCAGAAACTCAGGAAGGTGAATCTATGAAACTCACTGTATAGATTAATGGGAAAAGTCATATGGCTCTTGTGGACACGGGCAGCACACAGACTCTCGTGCAGAGACAGCACATACCAGCAAAAATTATTTGTACCTGTGAGACCATCTCAATCTGTTGTGTGCATGGGGATAGGAAATGTACCCCACTGCTGAACTTTATGTTGAAGTCCAAGGTCAGACATATTTGCTAAATGTTGGCGTTGTAATTAATCTGCCTTTTCCAGTTGTCCTAGGTCATGATCTTCCAGTTCTTTTTGAATTATTGGACACAAAAGGAAACAGCACTGTTGCTGTTACAAGGGCACAGGCTCAACTTGAAGAGGAACAATCCCCACTTCTCAGTGCCTTCCCATTCTTTGACGCTGAGCTGGAGACAAGCCCGGGAAAGTCTCGCAAGACACGTAGTCGACAAAGGCAAGAGAAATTTAAACACACAGCTGTGAAGCCACAAAATGAAGGAATTCCAGACATGGCTTTGGGGTTTGAGTTGCCCACTGACATCAGTAAAATGCAGCAGGATGATCCAACACTGTCTTTCTGCTTTTTGAAAGCAAATGAATTGGTCCATCCCAAGAACAGGAGGGAGTTCTTCCTGCATGATGGTGTTCTGTATCGTCAGCGTGGGCCAACAAAGCAGCTAGTGATCCCTCAGAGGGTCCGGGATGTAATACTCAACCTGGGCCACTCTATTCCCTGGGCTGGCCACCTTGGGAAGCACAAGACTGCTGCTTGCATTATTAAACATTTTTTCTGGCCTGGTTTGCGTGCAAATGTTGAACAATAATGTAAAAGTTGCCCTCAGTGCCAGAAGACATCCATCAAAAGTGCAGCTAAGGCCCTGCTACAGCCTCTTCCAATAATTGGCACCCCCTTTGAACGTTTGGGCAAGGATGTGGTTGGCCCTGTGGAAAGAAGCAGAGCTGGAAATCGTTACATGCTGGTCATAACAGATTATGCTACCAAATACCCAGAGGTGTTTGCTTTGAAAAATGTGAAGGCTAAAGCTGTGGCATTCTCTCTGGTGCAGTTCTTCTCAAGAGTGGGTTTCCCCAAAGAAATTTTAACAGACCAGGGAACTAACTTTATGTCTACACTGCTTAAACAGGTTTACCAGCTCCTTCATTTTTGATTTAGTACGCAAATTGGAAAAAACGATTCGTTTTTGATTTTTGGTTTTAAGACGAAAAATTATTGTTTTTTTGTTTTTGATTTTAAATTGAAAAACGAATGAACGAACGATACACGGGTCCTCGTGTCCACCATTTTACGAGATCTTAAATGGACCTCCCACATTGACTCACTCCGGAAGAAGGCCCAGCAGAGGTTGTACATCCTGAGACAACTTAAGAATTTCAAGCTGCCTCAGGAGCTGCTGACCATCCTCTACACTGCAGTAATCCAGTCTGTCCTGACCACATCCATCACGGTCTGGTTTGGATCTACTACCAGACATGACAGGGACAGACTGCAGAGAACCATCAGGTCTGCCAAGAGGATTATTGGTTTCAACCTTCCCTCCGTTCAGGACCTATAAAGGTCCAGGGGCAGGAATCGGGCTGGCAGAATCTTGACAGACTCTTCACATCCCGGACACAGCCTTTTCAGTCTCCCCCCCTCTGGGCGGCGTTCCAGAACTTTGTGCGCCAAAACCACTCGCCACAAAGACAGCTTCTTCCCCCGAGCCATAACTATGATACACTCGACCAGCCACAGAACATAAATGAGAACAAAACACCAGACTAACTACCTTTCTCTCTGTTGTTGTAGTCAGTGATACAGTGGGTCTTGTCG
>BSAI01000109.1:216422-287970 GCA_036245035.1 Adrianichthys oophorus | reverse complement strand
GCTAGCTTGTTAGCTGCTAATGCTATGATGCTAACTAGCTGTTCTGTGTGTCCTGTGTGATCACCGACCAGTTTAAAGTCTCATCTCATCTCAACTTTATTTATAAAGCACTTTAAAACAACTACAGCTCAGACCAAAGTGCTGTACATTTTTAAAACTAAGAACAATAAGAATATAAAACAGTTAAATACAGCTTAACAACACAAAGGATTAAGAGGGAAGCCTAAGTTTTGCTGAGGTAAAAAGCCAGAGATCAAAAGTGAGTTTTAGGACTGGTTTTAAAAATGGACAGTGAAGGGGCAGCTCTAACACTCAGAGGCAGAGGAGCAGCAACAGAGAAAGCCCCATCCCCTCTGGGCCTCCTTCTAGACCTCAGTACCTGCAGGAGCAGCAGGTCAGCTGACCTGAGGGATGGAGAGGGGACGTAGAGGTGAAGAAGCTCAGAGAGGTACGGAGGGGCAGGACCATTAAGACATTTAAAAACACACCAAAGAATTTTAAAATGAACTCTTTAAGACACAGGCAGCCAGTGGAGTGACGTGAGGACCGGGGTGATGTGTTCTCTCAGTTAGAAGCCAAGCAGCAGCGTTCTGGACCAGCTGCAGATGGGAGAGCAAGTACTGACTCACTCCGAAGTAAAGTCCATTACAGTAGTCCAGGCGGGACGAAATGAACGCGTGTATCAGAGTTTCCAAATTAAAATTCCAATTCCAATTTAAAATTACAGTCAATCTTAAAACCAAGGTTGGCAATAGTGGGTTTAAAATGCTTTTCCAGTGGGCCTAGGTAAACAGAACTGGACTCACAAGGGCCACTTGGTCCAAACACTATTACCTCTGTTTTCTTTTCATTAAAATTCAGGGCCAACCAAACTTATGTCCTTCAGACAGTCCAGGAGTGCTTTAGCTGAGAATCTATCATTCTTTTTTAAAGGTAAGTAAATCTGGCAATCATCTGCATAGCAGTGGAAGGCCATATTGTGCCTCCGAAGGATAGAGCTTAAAGGCAATGGGTAGAGGGAGAACAGAAGTGGTCCTAGAATTCAACCCTGAGGGACCCCAGATGACAGGGGGCACAGGACAACACACAAAAAGTCCTAGCAGCCAAATAAGACCTAAACCAGTCAAGTGCTGTTTCACAAATGCCCACTAGATTATTTAAACAGGCTTTTAAACTCTTATGGTCCACTGTATCAAAGGCAGAAGTTAAATCAAGCAGCACCAAAACAACATGATCACCAGCATCACATGCCCGCAGGACATCATTGAAGATGCTTAGCAGCGCAGATTAGGTGCTGTGAAGGGCCTTAAAGCATGACTGAAACATATCCAAAGTGTCGTTTTCCTCCAGAAATTACGGTAGTTGACAAAAAAGCAATCCTCTCTAGAATTTTTCTGAGAAGCGGCAGTTTAGAGATGGACCTATAATTAGCTAGCTCAGAGTGGTCCAGGCCAATTTTCTTCAGACGAAGTCGGACCACTGCATGTTTAAGTTCAACAGGAACCACACTACTACTATGTTTAGAACACTCAGAGCTTTACTAGGAAATATTTGTTTAAAAAACATCGTGCAGGAATAGGATCACGTGGGGAGCCAGAAGGCTTCAAATGACCCACCACATCCTCTAAAAGAGAAAGAGTTACAGGCTCAAACTGATTCAAGACAGTAGAGCAAAGGGAATGGAGCAGAAGGGTCAGGTTTAGGAGATGTGATCAAGGCTCTGCTGGTGGCCACCTTTTCAATAAAAAACATTAAAAACTCACACATATCAGATGAGACATCCAAACAAACATTTTGAGCAGGATTAAGAACCTGGATAACTGTATTAAAAAGCACACAGGGATTCTGACTGGTGGAAGAGATGACTTTCGCAAGATATATACTCTTTTCTTCTTTGACAGAAGTCTCGTACCGATGCCAACAAGCTTTCATCATCTGGTGTGAGACCTCCAGGTTATCCTTCTTCCACTTTCGCTCTGCTTTGCGATAGCCCCTCCTGACAGCAAATCTCTTTTGAAACTTGAAAGCTTTTGCTTTATTTTTCAGTTTAGTTTGTAATATTTATGCGTTTTTTTTAGTTTTCTGGGGGAAATAAACTTGCATCATGTTCCTCCAGTGCATCTGTTATGTTTTAAGTATGATAGGAAATAAAGATTTAAATCTAAACAACCTGCTGATGATTACACATTTCTCTAATGAGCCACAGAGCATTCACATTTGACAGATATTATTTGGTTTAAATCGTAATCGCCTGATATGAAAAAAAAAAACCCAAACAATTTTGTGGTATAAAAAAATCCACTATCGCCCAGCCCTACGTGTCAGTGCTATGACGTGAAGCTGTGATACACTTCCCGTGATGTCACAGAGAGTCTGAAAAAAGCAACCAATGGACAAAAACTCGTTTCTTGCAACTACACGGATCTGTTGGCTCATTCAGAGTGAAATTATTTTCTGTAACTGTACTAATCTATCAGTTCCTGCTCTCAAAGAAAATGTTGAGAATCTTCTGGAAAAGGCAGATTATGTCAATGAAACAAAAGTAGATGTTAGAATGTCTCCTGATCTTTTCTTGTAATCTTGCATGTTTAATAAATGTTTAAGTTTAATTGCATGTTTAAGTTGTGCTGTGTCTTACATAAAAAGACACACTCACTTTAAAAAAAGGCTTCTATACTGGACTGATTTAAATTGGGAGGAATGAAACGAAAAAAAAAATAGCTCAAATGTCTTCTTGTTTTGTGTGATGGCTGCAGATGTTACCTCACTGAGTTCATGCTGTCTCTTCATCTTCATCTCAAAGGCCGACTTCATTTGAGTCAGTTGTTCATACTGTCCACCACAAACAAAAACACATGTTAGGAAAGGACACAGCAGAACTGTGTGTCTGAGTGAGTTTGACTGACCTTATTGAGCATCTCCTGTCTCTTATCTTCTAGCCGTGGTTCCATCTGGAGGTTTTTTTCTGCCAGTAGGAAGAGTCACAGGTTTTTATAAACTCCATCACAGTCCATTCATTCATTCAGACAGGAAGACAGTCTTATGTCCAGATTGGGACAGGAACTTACTGGCCTTGTCTACTATACTGCTAATCAGCTCTTCTTTATCACTGGTGACTTGTTTGAACTGTGGCAACCTCACAAAGAACTCCAGCAGGACGTCCTCGTTTTCAGACATGTCCGACAACTGGTTGAGACTGGACGAGTTGAAACATACCATGTGAACTCTCCCATACACATACACGCATGCACACACCCACTTTCATGTACATCTATGTTTTAAAAATTCAAACATTCTTTAAAATTATACCCTACTCCACATGCAAGACATTTCCTACATTGTGTATGATTTTGTATGTGTATGGATTAAACCAGTTCATAAGCTGGGACACTTTACTTCATGTCAGGAAGTTCTGGAAAAGTCTCTGGAATCTCAGGCATCTTGTACATGTGTCCATTTAGTCCAGCCTGAAAGACACAGAGAAGATCTTCCACTTCAGTTATATTAAAGGGCCTATAACATGCCACTCTTAACCTTTCAGAGTAAACATATACAATAATATATTACAGTGTTGTCGCGCGATCTTTTTTTGTGCCATTAATTAATCGTGATCTGTAATTAATCTGTTAAAATCAAAATGATTTTATCCTAAGAATTGCTGTAAAAAGCCTCATTTTTAGGCATTTTATTTAAATTTGTGACAGTTGCACAGTAAGAGATCAAAATAAAACAAAAAGGTGGCTTTATTAAGTTTTATATATCTATATATATAATAAAAGACTTCCAAATATTACTTTGACACCACCAAGGGGTCATTCTTTTTTCAATCTTGAACAATTAACAAAACAAAATACATCAGGTCCAGAGTGCTCTAATTTACTACATCAAAAACAGTAGGAACACTTTCAAGACTTGAGAGTGATTTTATTGTTTCAATTTAACCTACGTGGAAGCGCTGTAGAACGGAGTGCGTGCGGTCTCCGCTTTTACTTGCAAATCACACCAGACGTGTGTTTTTCTGCGACGGTCAACAGGCGCTTCAGCTCAGCTGTAGTTATTTAGAACAGTGGTCCCCAACCAGTACCGGTCCATGGATCAATTGCCACCGCAAAAGAAATAATACATTATTTCGTTTTAAATCACGAAAATCTTTTATTTTGAAAAATCTTTTATTTGACAAATAACCAGATTCTCTCAGCTAAGTTTTTGATCACTTGAGCTGTAATGTTTGGTCAGGGGAGCAAAATGACTACGTCTGAACCATTATATTATTGACCATTAGATATTAACCATTATATTATACAGACATTGTATGTGTCTATGGTCAAAACAATCTTTTATTCTGAAAAATCTTTTGGTTTTGAAAATCTACCAGATTCTCTCGATTACATTTCAGTCACTTGAGCGCTAAAAGCAGTCCGGGGGCGTGCAACACAAGAAGAGTAGTATGTGGAACCTTTCTTTGCAAATGGGATAAGTGTAGGAACAGACAGAAGAACAGGATACAACTTTAAGAAAAAACAAACATTAGACTACCAGGACTCGTAATTAAACTTTGGATTTATCGCAACAGACGATTCCCACACCGAGCTTGTTTGCATAGAAATGTAACTTTCAGGAAATAATACGTTCACATAAAAGCTCAAACAAAACAAACTCATCTATTCTGATGCATAAATCATAGATTTGTTGGTTACGTTTTGTTTCTTATTTAAGTTTTTTTGGGATGATCTTATGATAGTAAAATAAACTTGTTTTTAACCACTCCTGACACCACACAAAATTAAGAGGCCTTAATTATCTTTATGTTTTTTGTTTGTATGTTTTTTTTTTTGTTAATCCTCAAAAATGCACACATCAGATGACCGAGTGAAATGATAATGAGATCTGTTGTCAGAACTGTTTATTATTAAGTTTAAAGCAGATGTTCTTATTCAAGTATACGGTTTCTTTTTCACTGCACAACCCCATCCATTTTTCAAACAAACGGCATTGAAATCACGCCTCTAATTCACATCAATCGTCTATCATTTAATTTGCGTCAAAGTCACTGCCTGATGTTTGTCTCAAAGTGAGCTTAAAAAAAAGAAATTGGATGCTCCCGCTGCGTGTGGGAGGAGTTTTTCTGGAACTTAAAAGATGCAAATGACGAAAGATCAAGTTTATTTATTTTTGAAGAGTTCTACAAAAAAACATCCGTAAACACACTTCCATGTCTGGTTTGTTGAGGTTATTCTGAGATTTTCCTTGAATGCGGATGTCTCTCTGTCCCGCGGAGAAAGCCAAGTTTTATGAACTCTTTATATAAACATCTTGAGTATTTTTTATGTAAAGGAGTTTTCATGAGATTAAATATGCTATTAATGTGTTGTTTCTTATTAAAAGGCCTCAATGAGCAACTTTTTGATGTAATATATGTGTGTTTTGAAGTACTTTATATATGTATTATTAAGAATAAATGTAAAACTTTTCAAAAAATTTTTTTAAGCTTTAACCTAATTATTTTACCTTTTTTTAAATTTCCTTTTTATTGATCTGAAAAATGATTGGAACTGTGATTCTAAAACTGACTGATATGAACCGTGAGGTTTGTGATCAACGGATACCTCAGTAGTGAGAACTCACTTGTTTTTGTGGATTAGAAGGGGCTCAGTGAGCAGGGTTTTGGTGAAATGTTCAGATGTGTAAATGGAGCAAAACACCACTTAGGGATGTTTTTCATGAGGAATTAATGATATAATATACATGAAAGCTTGAAAAAGTTGATTTTGCATGACGTAGGCCCTTTAACATAGCAAAGCCAAACTTTTACAATGTCCTGGCATCCCAATGAAAGGACCCAAAGTAAAAAAAAACAACTCACAAAAATCCTGCCAGGATTTACCAGGAGAAACAGGTTAAAAAAATTGAGACGTTTTGTTTGACTTTTAGATTTTAGTCACATAAATGTAATGAGTTGACAGATACTTTGATCACACCTGCACTGCATTCAGTCTCTGCTCTAATTCATCCCAAAGGTGTTCTATGGGGTTCAGGTCAGGACTCTGAGCAGAACAGTCCAGTTCATCCACACCAGACTCTGTCATCATGTCTTTATGGACCTTTGCTTTGTGTTCTGGTGCACAGTCATGTTGGATGAGGAAGGAGCCGCTCCAAACTGTTCCCACGAGGTTGTGGGAACATGGAATTGTCCAGAATGTTCTGGTATCCTGAAGCATTCACTTCCTTTCACTGGAACTAAGGGAACAAGCCCTAAAAGTCCTAAAAAACAAGCCCACACCATCATTCCTCCTCCTCCAAACATCACTCTCAGCACAATGCAGTTCGACATGTACCGTTCCCTTGACAACCTTCAAACCCAGACTGGTCCATCAGATTTCCAGATAGAAAGCCGTTATTCATGACTCCAGAGAAGGCGTCTGCACTGCTCTAGAGTCCAGTGGCGGCGTGCTTTACACGCCGCATCAGACGCTTTCCATTGAACTTGGTGATGTGTGTCTTGGATGCAGCTGCTCGGCCATGGAAACTCATTCCATGAAGCTCTCTGCGTACTGTCCTTGGGCTTATCTGAAGGTCACATGAAGTTTGGAGCTCTGTAGCAACTGACTGAGCAGAAAGTCAGCGACCTCTTTGCACTGTGTGCTTCAACATCCGCTGACCTCTCTCCATCAATTTACGCGGCGTACAACTTTGTGGCTGAGTCACTGTCGTTCCCAAACTCTTCCATTTTGTTATGATAGAGGTGATAGTTGACTGTGGAATATTTAGGACTGAAGAAATTTCCCGACTGGATTTGTCGCACTGGTGGCGTCCTATGACACTTCCACGCTGGAATTTACTGAGCGTCTCAGAGCGGTCCATTCTTTCACAAATGTTTGTGAAAACAGTCTGCATCACTGAGTGCTTGATGTTATACACCTGTGGCCAGAGCAAGAGATTAGGACACCTGGTTCTGATTACTTGGATGGGTGAGCAAATACTTTTGGTAATATAGTGTATGATACACATACAGCTATTTAGCCTTTTTATAGAATCCCATGCCAGCAGTCAGTGAGGTCAGGGTCAAGATGCATCAGCTTAACCTCAAAACTGGAGTAAAAACCTGTTTCACAGGTGTGGTTTTTATTTAAAAGGAATGCGCTTTTGCTAAATCAGCAGAAAGAGGAGGAATGAAGCTCGTTAGCTTGAGGTTCATCTCTAGATCACTATGGAGAGGTTAGACGGAAGTCCACAGAGTTTTAGATAAGATCTGAATGTTTCATGAAAGCACCATTAACATTTTACTAAACTCAAACTATGAAAAGGATGTTCATGAAACAAAAGGGAGTAGCCCCTTCACGGTCCAGACCTCACTGACCACCCTGTGTGCTGAGAAAAAAAACTAAAAATTCAACTTCATCAACTTAAATAAAGATTTGTGAGTACAGTTTCTTCTGAAGTGTCAGAGGTTTCAGAGCACCAAGTTTTTTCACCAATTTTGTCCTTAAAGATTTTGGATGGACACATTAGTATCTTGTAGAATCTAATCATGCTCTGAAAACATGTGAGCAGAGAAAGCCTGCAAGTGATCACATTGTCTCAGGAGACTAATTTATTACAAAGGATCCTTTTTCTGCCCCTGTGACAGACTGGCAACCAGTCCAGGGGTGTCCCCTGCCTTCGCCCATGAGTGGCCGGGTGAGGCTCTGGCAGCCCCGTGACCCCAAAAGGGACAAAACGGTTTAGAAAATGAATAAATGAAAGGATCCTTTTTCTTTCACACAATTAAGTCGAAATAAGTATAAATCTATTTTTAAAGTGATCTTTATTTATTATGATTCTGATGTATTTTGCCAAAATCATTTTCTAGGACATAGTTTCTGCTGAGCAGCAGGAGTTCATTAGAAATTCACCTGAGTTCATGGGGCAGGGCTGTTGGCGCGTAGTAAGTTCCAACTCATTTCCCATCACCCCTGATTACACACTTTCTCCCGCTAGCTTGCAGCCCCTCACAACCCCAAGTTTACATTAGCGATGCAACAAAAATGGTGAGCAATATCGGAGCTATCCAGCTGTACAGTTTTGATCCAGATTCCAGATCAGACAAGAGAAACAAGAACGTGCATGGATCTATTTGTCTGTAAGTGGATGCATCTGAATAGAGGAGCATGGAGCTTGTGGCCTGACGACAGTAGCACCTACGTTATAGCTACAAACTTTTTACTACTGCATTTTTTCATCTGCTCCTGATTCACAACGATTTGAACAAAAAAAATACTTAAAAATGCAATCTTCATTTTTTATCCTCTATCATCATAAAAATGCTACAAAAACATGTTAAAAACACCAAAAACAACATTTTCATTGAAGTGGGTCTTTATGGTTGTGTTTGTGAGAAGAACCTGAAAGTGACTTCAGGGAAGACGCCATGATGCCACGGAGGCATAGAGCAGCTGCACTTCGAAAATCTATTTAATAAGAAAAAAGTAAATATTGTAAAAAACAACTCCTGATCATGCCCCCCAAAAAAACCCCAGTGACGGACGAATCAGAGGATATCGAGAAGTTGCTTGCTTTTCTGCTGGAGAAATAAGATCCATGAAGATCCAGCAAGAGTAGATCCTGAACGCACTGGACAGCTCCGAGCTCAGCTCGATTTCATCGAAAAACGAATGGATGACAAGGAGCAGAACTCCAGGATGAATGATGTGATAATCACCGGATTGAAGATCAAACCCCGGTCATATGCGCATGCAGTGACTGCAGGGAATGGTGAGGACTCTGACGAGCAGGAGACCAGCTCTGTGGAGAAACAGGTGGAAGATTTCCTAAAGTCCAAAGGAATTTCTCTGGACACAAACAACATGGAGATCTGCCGCCCGCTTCCCAGGAGAAGAGTCTGACAGACCTGCCATCCTCATAAGGTTTGTGAATCAGAAACACAAAACATCTTTATTGAAGCAAGGAAGACATCTGAAGGGAACCAACGTTTCCATGAATGAGAGTCTCATTAAACATAATGCTGACATCACCTGAAGAGCACGCTTTCTGAAACGACAAGGAAAGATTCAAAGCACCTGGGTAAGAGATTCCAGGATCTATGTTCAACTTCACGCTTCTCCTGAGCACGCCAAGGTCATCGTTATCAGGAGCCTGGAGGAGCTGGAGAAGTTTCTACCCACTGCAGTCTAAACAAGAGAGAAGTGAAGATGCTGGACTCTCCAGGTGAGGAGTCAAACTCTACAAACAATAGATTTCAAAAAACAACACATTTTCTTCAACAGTCAACTGTGACCACAATTTTCAGAGAGATCTGAGCTGTGAGCAACCTGACCGTAACATATTCAGTGATAATGATTTTGACACTGATTTTGAATTGGAAAACTATGAACTTAATTATGTCAACAGAGTAAACAAAAAAGGAGGAGGAGTCACAATCTGTGTACAAAAAATCTGAAGTTTCCAGTAATTGATCAAATGTCAGTTACAATGGATGGAAAACTGGAATGTATTACAATTGAAATCCGTAATGAATCAGGGAAGAATGTCATTATAAGCTGTATATAGAGGTCACCCGGATCAAGCCTAGAAGTTTTCAGTGACTGGATGGAAAAAATGTTTCACTCTCAGCATAACAACACTTTGTTTATTTATGGAGATCTGAATATAGATCTGATAAACCCCAGCAAACATAAAGCAACAGATGACTTTATGAGTTTCTATCCAACCATAACAAACCATCAGAATCACTGCTCACAGTGCTGCTCTGATTGATATTATATTTACTAATAATATAGAAAAAACTCATATGAGTGGACTCATGATATGTGACATAACTGATCATTTACCAGTTTTTATACTATTTGATATCAATGTGACAACAAAGAAAATAATCAAAGAACCAGTCTACAAAAGGTTAAAAAATGAAAAAACAATGACCTCCTTTAATAATGACTTATCCAGACAGAACTGGAACTCTGTGTACAGAGAGAAAAATGTGGACACCGCTTAGGAATGTTTTTTTTTTTAATATTTAGCTCACTCTATAACAAAAAGTGTCCAATTCATCAATTCAAGAACAAATTTCCTAAATGTCCTTGGTTGACTACTGGTCTACAAAATGCTTGTAAAAAGAAAAATAACCTCTATAAAAAAAATATTAAGACAAAGGTCAAGAGAAAGTGAACAGAGATACAAGTCTTATAAAAATAAACTGAAATAACACGGCACAGTAAAAAAGTGTACGACAATAATCTACTGAATGAAAATAAAAACAACGTAAAGAGAGTTTGGGAAATATTAAGTGTCATTAAAAAAGGGACAAAAAAAGCAAACATACCCAGATGACTTTACAGATGAGAAGGGTCAAAGCTATACTATTAATGAAGCAGCAAACAGTTTTAACAACTATTTTGTAAATGTGGGTCCAGAGTCGGCAGCAGAAATTCCAAAGAGCAAAACCAGCAAAGAAAATATTCCACCATCACAAGGATCCCACACTCAATCTTTCTCTCTGAAGTGAAGGAAAATGATCTGATATCAACTGTTAACAAATTCAAGAGTAAAAACTCAGCACTGTGATGATATTGATATGACAGTAGTGAAGAAGATGATTAACAATATCTCTAAGCCTCTAACATACATATGGAACTTATCACTACAAACATGCAAAAGTGATTCCTGTTTATCAGAGCGGAGACAAAAACCTGTTTACAAACTATAGACCTGTTTGTCTCCTTCCACAATTCTCAAACATTTTAGAAAAGATATTCAAAGATAAATTAGCTAAATTTATAGATAAACACATTATAGATGAAAACCAATATGGTTTTAGAGAAAACAGATCAACCTCAATGGCTATCATTGATGCTGTGGAGGAAATCACAAATGCTCTGGACAAAAAGAAATCTGCAGCTGGAATTATCATTGACTTAAAAAAAAAAGCATTTGACTCTAAGTCATGACATCCTACTGGACAAACTGGAAGGGTATGGGATAAGAGGACTAGCACTAAGTTGGGTCAAAAGCTATTTAACAGGAAGAAAACGATTTGTGCAGATCAATGAATTTACATCAGAGACCAAGGAGATAAGTTATGGTGTCCCCCAAGGATCAATTCTAGGCCCACTGCTATTCAATATTTACATAAATGATTTATTCAATGTTTCAAAACTTTTAAAACTCATTTTATTTGCTGATGACACAAATATATTTGATTCTACAGACAATCAAAGGGACCTTATCCATGTGGTGAACACAGAGTTGAACAAAATAAAATCATGGATGGATTACAATAAACTATCTTTGAACCTTGAAAAAACTAAAGTGATGTTTTTTTGTAATGACAAGGCCAATACAGAACTCTCAGTTACAATAAATAACGTCTTAATAGAAAACGTCACAGAAATCAAATTCTTGGGGATTGTAATCGATAACAACTTAAGTTGGAAGCTACACATCAGACACATACAAACTAAAGTTTCAAAAAGTATTTCAATCATAAATAAATCTAAATATATGTTAAAATACAACAGTAGATACTTTTTATACTGCTCTTTAATATTACCACATTTCACCTATTATATAGAAATTTGGGTTAATAATTATAAAGTTCACTACATCCTGTCTTTTTACTTCAAAAACGAGCCATCAGAATAGTACATAACGCCGGCTTTCTTGGTCACACAAACAATTTATTTGATCAATCCAGACTTTTAAAACTGTCTGACCTTGTTGATTTTTGCACCGCCCAAATTCTATACAGAGCTAGTGGAAAAACATTACCATGAATATCCAAAAAGAGTTCTTTGAAAACGAAGGAGGTTACAAACTGAAGGGATGTAGGAACTTCAAGATCAAATTGATAAGAACCACAAAAAAAAGTTTGTGTCTTTGTGCGGCTCTAAACTTTAGAACGGGTTAAGTAATGAACTCAAACAATGTTCAAACATCCAAAAATTCAAGAAAATGTACAAAGAAACTCAAATTTCACAATATGAAGATAAGAAGAGTTAAAGATCAACTGGTGTTTGAATAATTTCAAATAGGTGGACGTGTGAACTTGAATGTGCTGAAATAATCAAGGAAACAAAACAGAGAAAAGATGATTTTTTTTTCATTTTCTTTTAAATCACTACCTATGAGTATTAAATTGTGTTATATGTAATATTGATCACTGAAATGTTACTTGAAAGGTAATTAAAATCTATTGATGAACTACTGATTTTCTTTACTTGATCTGAAATATGTACCAACGGTTACTAGATCAGTGTAATTAGTGTTCTAATGATAATCAATGTTTATTACATATTGATTACCTAAAGTGTGAATCAATAATGTTACTGATCAGAACCGGATTATGAAAACGATGCAAGACTATGAAATGATGTAACTATGTAGGGGTGGGATTATATAAATTCACTTCTTCCCACTCCTTTTCAAGCAATTAATCAAGCTCTACTAGACTTCAGTTATTAATCACTATACTTAACATATGTTACAAATGTGTCTTAAGTGCTTCGTTTTTGTTTGTTTTTCATTCTTTTTTGTTTTTTCCTTTTCTTTCTTTACTCTAAATCAATGCATTTCATTGTCTTAATAATGAGTTTGATAATTGCGTGTGATTATTTTCGTGTATTGTCCAACTTATGCTTGAAATAAACAAATCAATTAATCAATCAATCAGCCCAAATGTTCATCTTTACCTGTGATTCTCCAATTGGAACTGGCAGTTGTAGATCCATTATCAGTCCATATGGGATCACAGCTCGAGGGGGCCCATGAACCATATCCACTCCTGGATGTGACATTTGGGCTGGTGCTGGAACTGGGCCTGGACCAGAAGACGGAGTCTGACCGGGACCCACATGGTGAGGACTGTAATGGAAAGCCTGTGAGGGGTACGGAGGGATGCCTGCTGGTTTGTACAGGCCGCTGCTGCAAGATGAAAGGAAAAGAAACAAACAGCTGAACTTTAAAATGACTCATCAAAAGCCAAACATGGACGAGATGTTCCAGTTTATCATCAAACTGCTTCTGAACCAAAAGAGACTTACTATGGAAATCCAGCAGAGCTGCTGGACATCAAGGCAGGAGGACTTTTCCAAAATTCATCAAGGAGACTCTGAATCACTTTACCCAGATCAGAATGCATCCCAAACTAGAAACGCAAGAAAACACAAACAAAACTTAGAAGACTTCATGACATGAAGCTATCATCTGAAGTACTGCTCTACAGCCTCTATTCAAAGACAAACAACCACTCACAGCTGATAAAAGACATACATTTATTTTATTTAAAAATACATTGACAGTTATATTATGGATCACAATTATGAAGCTAACTTGTGCGTATCTTCATGAAAAGAAACATGCATCTTGTACTTTTAGATTAGAAGATAACACCTATTTAGTATGGTAAAAAAAAAGCTTTGGTTTGGATTTGTGGAGTCAAAAGTATTAGCAAACAGAAGAACGGTCAAATTATCACAATAATGGCAATTAATTAATTACAGACATTTTAATGTGCACTTTTTGTTTATCGCGTTAATCTCTCCTAAACTTAAACTTTCGATATGTCAACAAACTCTTCCAACAGAGAAGTTCTTCCTAATAATCCTAATCTTCTGCTTGGGTCTTTTTCCTCATCAAGCTGGTTTCATTTCATCACAACATAACACTGAAGGAGGACGTTTTGTTATTATATTTTAAAACTGTGAATGAAAGTCTATCCAAATCTTAAAACAAAAGGAATCTTTATAAAAATGAGCCTAACTTCCTTCACAACAAAAAAAGCAAAACCAGTCTGACAGTCAAAGGCTCATGGTACCTGAGTCAGAAAAAGTACCATTTATTAGAAAAAGGAACCCACACATACTTTCTAAGGAACCGTGTGTATGATTGTTTGATTGTGATTGGCTGAAAATGAGGGTCACTGCTCCCAGGACAAGTGGTAAGTGGCAATTATTTTTATTGAAACATGAAACAACATGTGTCTAATATGGCAAGAGACCGTAATATCAAGAGCCATTACCATTTGTGTGTGCGATTACAACTATAGTGGTTGGTACTAAAAAAGATTACTGTGTTAAATTTTCCTGTTCAAACTGCTAAAATTTAGAAATTCACAGTGAGCATTTACTAGTGAATAAAATGCAACATTTCATATGAACCCCGATTTTTATATTGATCAATATTTTTTTTTTCCAGACAAGGTTTGAAAGTTACTGCAGAAGATGGTGACATCCACAACTACATTTGTGAATATCTTTCCAACTTTACTGAACTGAGCAGTTGAGCACTGGGTTTGTGTGGACTGAACAACACAGGGAACTATAGTTCGGTGAAGTTAGAAAGATATTCACACATTCGGACTTCCGGGCTCAATAACTGTTCAAATGTGACAGCAAGTATCTCAATCAATATTAACACAGGGAGTGACCAACAAGTGCATTTCAAAGGAAAAAAGATTGGTTTTTTTTTGCCTTTTAATGAGAAGTGTTCTCTTCGAGATGCAGCGAGACAGCTGCCAAGGGAGTGTCTAAAAAGTCCAAGCTTCAAGAAAAGACCATTCGGTAAAAATCAATAATCTCCCAAAAACCAATAAATGTCTACATTTATATGCGCTAGTAAGGAATTCTTGTCACCATGTTACAATAAATAAAATATAAATATTTTTGGAGAAAGTCTTTCTTCATTATATTTTATTAATTTTTTATGATCCATTTTTATAGAAACATAAATCATAATAAAGATGCTCAATAGCTCTGAAAATACAAAAGTTCAGCCATTTTTGGAAAAAAAAAAAAACTTTGTTTATTTTTAGGATTCACCCTCTGCAGGGCCATCTTGACCGCAGCAGAGCAAGCAGCGAACGAAATATAGAGACAGTACATCAGCACTGGTTCTATGACGACTCGATAGAAGGACACCAGCCGCTTCTTCTCTAGATGGTTTCTCCGTAGAAGTCGTAGGACGTGGAGTCGCTTGTAGGCAAACTGATACGGGTCAAAGTTCAGGGGGAGGAGGGACTTTATGTGCAGCAGAACAAGCCTTTCAATACACTTCATAACCACAGATGTTAGTCCAACCAGTCTGTAGTCATTAAGATCTTTAACGGCTGCTTTCTTTGAGACCGGAATGATGGTGGCTGCTTTTTAAGGAGGGTCGGACAGTGGCCAGTCCTAAGGAAGTGTTGTATATACTCGTTAGCACTCCTGTCAGCTGGTCTTCTTGTACACAGCTGTACTGTTGGTCTTCCATCTCAGTCTATTGTCGATGGTTACACAAAGGTACTTTTATTCCTCCACCACTGCCACATCCTTGCCATGGATGCTGAGGGGCTGGGAAGCTTGACATTTCCTTCTGAAGTCGATCACCATCGCTTTGGTCTTGTCCACATTGAGCAGAAGGTGATTTACTCCAGCCCACCTCACAAAATCCTCCACCAGTTTCCTGTATTCCTCATCCTGTCCACCATTTATACAGCCGTCAACCGCAGAGTCCTCAGAGAACTTTTGGAGATGACGTGTCTCCGAGTTGTACTGGAAGTCATTGGTGTACAAGGTGAACAGGAAAGGAGAGAGCACAGCGCCCTGTGGGGCTCCCACACCACTCCTCGCCACATCAGACAGGACACCGCCCAACCGAACAAACTGAGGCCTGTCTGACAAGTAATCAATGATCCAGGAGACCAAGGACTCGCTGACACCCATCAGCCACAGCTTCTCACCCAGTAACCAGGGCTGGATGGTGTTGAAGGCACTGGAGAAATCAAAGAATGTGACTCTCACAGTGTCTCCCCCACCAGAGAGCTCGCTGCAGCAGATAAATGACAGCATCGTCCACCCGCAGGGAGCCGGTCAAACTGGAGCTGGTCAAGAGATGGTTTCACCAGAAGTCCCAGGTGGGCCAACAAAATCCTCTCCAGCACCTTTGCCATGTGAGGCATGAGGGCAACAGGACGGTAGTCACTTGGGCCAGATGGAGCAGTCTTTTTAGGGAAAAGGAACCAGACATGCAGTTTTCCAGAGGGCCAGCACCCTCTCCAGACTCAGGCTCAGGTTGAAGAGGCGCTGGAAAACAGAGGATAGCTGGGCGGCACAGATCCTCAGTATCCTGGATGATGCCGTCAGGGCCAGGAGCCTTGTGTTGGTTAATTTTTTCCAGCTGTCTCCTCACCTGGCAAGTTGTCACAGCCAATGAGCAGGGATGGGTGGGAACATGGCAGGGGATGGTTTCAGTTCGATCCGGTGGGTATGAGGAAAAAGGTGAAGAAGATGAAGAAGGAGGTGGGAGGGGGTTGTGGAGTAAGGGGAGGGTGATTGTGAAGAAGGTGGAGGAGGGGTGGTGTAGAAGTGTAGAAGTTGTTTAGCTCATTTTCTCTTTCTTTGTCCCCCTCACACGGTCTGCCTCTCCCCCCACATCCGGGATCTTCTTCATGCCAGACCACACCTCTCTCATGTTTTCTTGGAGTTTTGCCTCCAGCTTCCTCTTGTAGGTGTTCTTACATTCCCTCAACTTGTCTCTCAGTTGGTGCTGCACCTTCTTCAGCCACTCATTGTCTCCAGACCTGAGTGCCCTCTTTTTCTCATTCAGCACGGCCTTTAGGTCCCTTGTAATCCACGGCTTGTTGTTGGGGTAACAGCAGGCAGTCCTTGAGGGCATGATGGTGTTTTCACAGAATTTATTGTATCCAGTGATGCAGTCTGTCATGCTGTTGATGTCCTCACCGTGGGCGAGACAGAGAGCATCCCAGTCTGTACAATCAAAGCAGTCCTGTAGGTCCTCCTCAGCCTCTGGTGTCCACCTCCTCACCTTCCTTTTGTATAGAGGCATTCTCCTGACCATAGGGACATCCTTAGGACATAGTCGAACGAGGTTATGGTCAGACCTCCAAAGGGGGGGAAGGGCCGTGGCGCTGTATGCTCCCTGAACATTAGCATACAGGAGATCGAGGGTTTTGTTTTCCCGGGTGGGTCAGTCCACGTACTGAGTAAACTCAGAAAGGGTCCCTTCCAAGTTAGCATGGTTGAAGTCCCCAGTGATTACTATAAATGCATTTGGTTGCTGGTTCTGCAGCTGGGAGATGGTGTTGCTGATGACATCAGCAGCGGCGTCCGCATCAGCTAATGGGACGAATGTAAACAGTGACCACGATGGTGGATGTAAACTCCCTGGGCAGATAATAAGGCCGCAGTCCGACAGTCAAGAGTTCAATGTATGGGCTACAGAGACGTTCCTTGACACAAACATGTCCGGGATTGCACCATCGCTCGTTCACATATAGAATTATCCCCCCTCCTTTCTTCTTACCAGAGGCAATAAAGTCTCTGTCCGCCTGCATGGTCACAAAGCAGGGTAGAGCAATACTCTGGTCCGAAGTGTGTGGATGAAGCCATGTATCCGTAAAACACAGTGAGCTGCTCTCGTGGTATTCTCTGGTTGCTGCCAGCTCGTCAATCTTATTAGCCAGAGAGCGTACATTCCCCATGATGATCGCAGGTACAGCGGGCTTGTGTTTTCACTTCTTTGCCTTTACCCGGGCTCCAGCCCGGCATCCCCGCTGTCTTTTTAAAATTTCCTTTGGAATGTCGTCACTAAACCCTAGCAGCAGGACAGGCCTGCTCAGCGTGAACAGCTGATTGTGGGAGTAAACAAAGGATTTGCTGCTGTATGGGTTACACTCAGTCACGAAGAGTAACGAGAGTAGCAGGAAAAGAGAAAAAACTACCTTGGAGCAAACAAAATCCATGCTATGGAAGTTAAGCAAAAGCCAAATAGAAGAATAGAACAATGCTTTAATAAATACTAAAAGACAAGCAGAAAAACTGTAACCACATGAGCTGCTGCAACAGGAAGCTGCTTCTCATCAGCGCCAGACTAACAATTCTGTTATTATTTAGAAAATATCATTTTTATGAATGACCTATGAATTCATCTTTTTGTAGTTATCCGCTGTGTCTTAAAGTCTGGTCTGAGAAAATTCGGTCTGACCTTAAACTGGTCCATGATCACACAGGACACACAAAACAGCTAGTTAGCACCTCAGCATTAGCAGCTAACAAGCTAGCATCATAGCATTAGCGGCTAACAAGCTAGCATCGTAGCATTAGCGGCTAACAACAGCGCTGTCTCCAAATCAACACATTTTATTAATCTGTCTGTTGCTGTTTTAAGTGAAGCAGCTTTATCCTCCAGTTCTGACTGGATCCTGTTAGAAATCTTCACATATTCTGCTGTTTCATCAGACCAACTAAACGCTCTACGGGTGAAGTGACCACAGGGGTGGGTGATGTGTCTGCCGTCACGTGTGTTTTGTTTACCTCCCGTGCAGACGGTAGAGGAGAAGAGGACACAAGAAATTCATCAAAAGAAGAGATAATAAACATGACTAAGTTTACACAAACATTTACTCAACATGTGGTGACAAACCCTCTAACTTTTACGCACCAAAGAGAAAATGCTTGCAACTGGCGAATGTTAATTTTGGGCCCTTCAAAATTGAAGTCTATTGCAATAGGCAAATGTTACTATTAAGAAAAAGTACTATCGTTATATCAATAGCTATAGCTTTTTTGCCCAGCCCCACCCCAAAGTCAAACTGGGAAACGCCTCACAAAGTGGTAGAGAATGAGAGAGCAAAGATCCTGAGGGACTTCCAGATCCAGACGGACAGGATGGTAATGGAACCAACCAGACATTGTAGTGGTGGATAAAGAACAGAGGAAAGCTGTTGTGGTGGATGTGGCAGAACCAAGTGATGGTAACATCAAGAAGAAGGAACATGAGAAACTGGAGAAATACCAGGAACTCGGAGAAGAACTGGAGAAAGCTTGGAAGGTGAAGGTGACAGTGGTGACCGTGGTCATTGGAGCACTCAAGGCTGTAACCCCCAAACTGGAGGAGTGGCTACAGCAGATCCCTGGAAAGACCTCAGAGATCTCAGTCCAGAAAAGTCCTCTACCAGGCCTCTGGTAGGAGGACCCAATTTTGCGGTGAGGTACCACCCGCAGAGGGTGAGAGGGGCTTTTTGTTGTTGTTTTAATTTTTAATTTATATATAATACATAAAATAATGTGAAATTCTTATTTTACATTGCTTAAATATATAGATTTATTAGGAAAAGCAGATTTTTTCTTTGTGAATCAGACAATTATTTGAATTAAATGGATTCAGATGAATATGCAAGGTTACAACATGATATAAAGCTTCCCTATTATTTTGCCTTCAACAGCTTCTGGAATCGGATCCGTGTGAGACTTGTTGTCATGTGCAGACAACCAAAAATGTTACGTGTACATTCTTTAGGTTTCTGTAGGTCTTTAAAAGCTGAATGAATGACCTTGGGCCAGTGGAGAAAAAAAAAGGTGCATCCATCTACAAATTAAGGTAGATCCATGGTTAAGAGTCTGACACTGAACCCCCATGCCTTTCTGAAGATAGAAGTAAAACTTCACATCTGGCAATCTTTCTTTTCTATAATCTATGAAACAAGCATATGCTATTGGCGGGATCACCCAGGTATCCTCAGGAGGTCAAGCGCATGTGAGCCTAGCTTTCCAAAGGGTGGCAAGGATGGCCTGGCTGGGTTGTGCGACTGCGAAAGAGCACGAGCAGCGCAGACCCCTGGTCTGCACGTCTCGAGAAGCGCGTGCTTCAGGACAATGGAGCTGGCAGCAGTCGCCGTGGCAGGATGGCAAATGTGCCGTTGCTGTGCGCTCAGTATAGTTAAACACGCATGTGCAGTCGCGTTTGTCTCAGAGGATGTTCGATTGACCTTTCTGCATGTCAATCAAGTGACATACTTCACTGTTAGGTTGAATATTTGCTCACAGCATTTTTTTAAATACATGTTTTTTTTGTTTAATCATTTTTGATGGTCTGCAATCTACTGTCACAGCCTTTGATCGCGATAAAAAAAACAGCACCTGAAGGTACGGTAGCACACGAAGGCTTCAGTGCTATGGCAAACAAAAGGATTTTAAGGACAGCTCTATATCAATGCAGGTGAAAAAAAATGAGAGTTTAACCATCGTTTCCTACAAGGACCTGTGGCGAGACTAAAACTAACTCAGTATTTTCCCAAGGCCAAATCTGTAATGTAAAAGAAAGACAGTCCCACTCCACCACATCAAATATTTAGAAGCACTTACATTTGTGATGAGAGGACTTGAGATCATGGTTCCATTATTGCTGTCCACTAAATGATGCCCCACAGGGGGGTAGACACTAACCACTGGTTTTTCCTGTGGGAACTGCTGTGGCAGCAAACTGGAAAAGCAAAGATGAAAAAAGGCAGGCGAGTTAATTTGTAAGAACTGTTTTGAGCAGACTTGACATCCATGTTTCTAATGAGCTAACGCCATGTCTGGAACATATTTAAATGGTTCTAAAACTGAGATTTTCCAGATCAGCGATACCAGTGAGGTGCTAAACAAATCCATTAGAACCAAATTCAAAAACAGGTTTTGGTCCCATTTTAAACACTGCTGGTGAAGGAAAGAACATTTAAGATTTTTAATAAACACAAACAAGTTTAATTGGTAATAAAACATTTGCATAACTAATGATGAGAAACTAAACAAAGGTAGAACTCAATGACAAAACAATACCTTCCTACAAAAAAAAATAAATAAATCAAGCTTTTTTTTTTTTTTAGATTTCTTTAAAAGGAAAAGCGATTCATAGATTTGATGAAAAAATTTCAAATTTGTCAGTTCAGTGAATTCCATATTGATTACAATTTTTTTTAACCCAGCTCCATATTGGAGAAACACTAAAGCTCCTGTAGCCTTTTCTTCTAGTTGTTTTCTGGCTTCTTTTTTTCTGACATTTATTTTAAACTGTGAGGACGGCAGATTTTCTGTTTCGCTGATGACAACGTTTCATTTCATCAATGACAGACTCTTGTGTGCTTGCTTGCTTGCTTGCTTAGCTTCACTGTGGCCACGCCCATGTGGATGAATGAATGTTTATGTCCAGGATGTACTCACACATTGACACTAATGGTGGAGTTGTTGACTGTGAATGGTATTCTATACTCCACGTCCTTCTGGATTTCTGCAACACTGTGGACAAAGAATAAAAATCCTGGTCTTTTTTCTTGATAAATTAGATACATTTGGATCAGAGAGGAAAACATATACAAGCAGTGATTTAATAATGATAAACTCTTAAAGAAAGACTATTGTTCGTATCAGTGTAAGATTTGTACATGTAGGTTTAGAAAGTGACATAAAAAGACAGAAACTTTTCTCCAGTGACAAATGATTACAGATTAATTAGAACTGCTCAAAAGATCAGAGGCAGTGGGACTCAACAACAAAAGCAGCGCCGCTATAAAGGTTTTTACACTAGACTTTTCTCTACAATTGATACTTATTGAATGAAGGATCTGGAGAGTATTTTAATCTTCTCCTACGTAACAGGGACCTTTAAACAGTAAACATTTAACAACTGCATCTTTCATTTGATGCAGAAACGGCTTCTTAAATTGTATTTATTGTATGTTACTCATAAAGACTGTGACATTTAAATACTGATTTAATGCTGTTTCAGATTACTGAAAAGCAATAGAAGGATGGGCTGTGCTTTTGGAAGGACCAACAACAGTCAGTTTAGAAAAACGAAAAAGTTCAGTTATGTTACAAATTCTGAAATGATTCTGAAACTTCTCTAACAGAGAATTAATTTGTACTTTTAAAAATGAACTGATTCACTTTGAGTGCTTTTCTGATCTTGTGCTCTGTAGCTAGTCTACTAATTTCCTGTCAACAGTCAAGGCACACGTGTGGTATAAATGGTAGAAAAAGCATTTATTGGACCACATTAATCTGTAAAATCCTACAGAATTTAAATGGAATTGTACCGTTTCCTAGTACAGTGTCAACACTTGTAAATAATTAATAATTATTTACACACTGAAGGGATTCTGCTTGTTTACATTTCAGGAAAGATCGAGACAACAATAAAGCAGCAGACTAAACTAGTGATTTGTTTCTAGGGGCAGTTGTTGAGGGTTGATATAGACAATAAAACGCTCCCTGTGCTGAGAACAGTCTAGTAAACAAAAGCTAAGACTTTAATCTGGAATAACAAGATTATCCTCAAACTCCACGTGTGACCAAGAGTGGATCGATCCCGGATCCAGTCATGGAGCTGCTGCATGACCAGTCAGAGCTAAAAATACAACAATCATATTAAAGCTGGCTGCATTAGTTAGACATACAGAGCAATCTCCAAGAACATGACTAATCAAGAACCTTGTTGTGTCTATTTCCTACCCTCAGAACCTTTATTTGATTAAAATCCAAACACCAGTAGCAAAAGTTTGGTTTTAGCTTTGAGTCAGACGGCTAATTGAACTTTAAATCAATTCGTGTTTTGCTGGTCAAATAACAAACATAGTAAAATGACAAAAAACACAAGAATGAACCATCGTTTCTGTGAAACCCCTGCGGAAGGCTGGATTCTGGCCGGTTCATGCTACCTGGGGTGAGCGGCTTTGAGCGACTCGATCTGCCGCTGTCTCTGCTGCTGGAGGCTGTTCACAGGCAGCGGCCCGGAGCCTTTAGACGCGGAGAAAAGCCAGTTCATTCTCGCCGGGAAGAACCGCGGGCTGAAGCGGGAAACAGCGCGTAGAGGCCGGCAGGGCAGTCAGCACGCTGTGGAGATGTGTGATGCTAACTCGTGTTAGCAGGCTGAGCAGCTGTTCTCACCGAGCTTCTACTTTCGGAGTTCGTAAGAAAGTCTGACGTCATGTCCCGGTCTAAATAAAATAAAGGTCACTTCCGGTGTGTCTCCCTGCTCTTTACGATGACGGCGTTGTTTATTGTATTCATATAAAATTTAAGTTTAGCTTAAATAGAAGCTTGGCCAACTTATTTACCTCACGCCAGATAGGAAATTTACGTAAAACGTCTCTTCCTGTTAAATAGGTTTTCAAAATAAAACCATTTTGAGTGCCGTTTATGTAAAAGCTGTTTTTTGAAAGGAATTAAATTCATTTGCTTACTGCTTATTAGGCTCATATGTTTACCTATTTTAGTAGTGTAGCATTATTTATTTGCCTCAATGCTCTTGCTGTGATAAAAAAAGAAAAAAAAACGTGTAAAGGGGAAACATTTTTCACTGCTGTCAAGTGGGAGGGAGACACACAGCTGCAGACATGTAATGGCGGATAGATCCGTCATGGCGGACAGATATCCCCTGAATGCCGGAAGCGGAAAGAGTTCTTCGTGTGTAGTTTATTTTAGGAAAGACGTCCGACCTCGGCTCTAGGAGAGATGACAAAACGTGAGTTAAGAGTATGTTAATAATTGTCTATATAAACACCTGTTATTTTCTCGCTGAAGGATTTAATGAAGATGGTAATTCAAACGAACAATTCCTCATACATTTTTTTTTCCACTAATTTCTTCGAATTTCTTCTTTCAATGAATGATTCAAAAGTCCACAACGAGCCCGTTTTCACCCATATTATCACTTGTAGTAATACATGTTATCACTTGTAGTAATAAAAAATATAGAAAAAATGCTTTAGTTTGGTTTTCATTGTAAGAAAGTATTGTTTTGTCATTGAGTTCTACCTTTGTTTAGTTTCTCTTTATTGGTTATGAAAATGTTTTATTGTTATTGATTTTACAATCGATGTTTTCACCGTGCAAACTTTTCAACTTCTATTTTATAATCTTACTAATGCTTTGCTAATACTAATGCATCAACAACACATTTGTAATTACCATTATAATAGCCTACAGAGTGGGGCTATGACATAATACCCTTTACTGTTTAACAGAAAACATGTAGAAAAAGTGTAATAATATTAATAACACCAACAACATATTTGAGAATAATAAACACATTAAGAAACAAATTAAGTAATGTCTTGGCTGCACGGTGGTGCAGTGGTTAGCGCTCTTGCCTCACAGCAAGAAGCTTCCTGGTTCAACTCTTGACTCTGGACTTAAAACAGTGTCATCAATGGGGGACCTTTCTGTGTGGAGTTTGCATGTTCTCCCCGTGCATGCGTGGATTTTCTCCGGGGACTCCGGCTTCCTCCCACCGTCCAAAAACATGCTTTATAGGTTCATTCACTCTAGGTGTGAATGTGAGTGTGTTTGGGTGTGTGATTGTGGCCCCTGCGACAGACTGGCGACCTGTCCAGGGGTGTACCCTGCCTTCGCCCATGAGTAGCTCCGGCAACCCCGTGACCCCCATTCACATCATATTTTCAAATCACTTTAAGATATTTATAGCTCTTTAACGAGTATACTCACATTATCTAACATGCTTAATTAACTTACTGAGTTTTTTACTACTGCACCAATTGTCAGGGTAAATGCTTTTTTAAAATTTACTTAATTGTCCTGTTGTTTCTTATAAAGTGTGTATTACGTTAAAACTTCTGTTTAAAAAAATGTGGTTTACCAAGCATCTTTTGCCTATGAAAATGTGATAGCTTTATGGGAAGATTGTGAACGTCCAACCTGTTTTACAAAAGGCTAAGACAGAGACAGAAAAATAGAGAAATCCTAAAAAAATAAATAAATAAATGGAAAAAAAAAACATTAAAAAAAAAGACATGTTGCTTGGAGTAAAAAAAAAGAAAAAAAAAGAAAAACTCTAATTTTAAGTGACTAGCAGGTAAATTAAAATATAATCAGTCGTGTGTGTGTGTGTTTATACATAATTCGTTCTAATGTTTGCCTATTTGGTCAGATTTGTCAGATAATGAGTGCCATTGAGGAAGCCACAGGAGTCGGTGTCTTGATAAGGAAAGGGGTGATCCTGCTTCTTGATATGGTTTTTGATGCTATGCTCCCAGAGGTAAGGTAAGTTCTATCAATTTGGTTTGTGAAAGTCATTTTTTTGGTGACTTTTGGTCAACATTTCACTTGGAATTTAGAAAACAAAGCAGTGCATTCTTTGGAGTGTCGTCAGGTATGATTGGATCATTTCTTTGCTTGTCCAGATCCTTAAAAGCATCCTTCAATGAAAGGGAAAGACAAGACTGCGGGTGGAGATTCTCCTGGCTCAAGGCAGCATTTTTTTTAACTTCATTTTGTTTTTATTATTTTTCAGCAGGTTCATGTTTACTTTTACTTTTTTGTGATAGCTGTTGTACCTGTGGGAGAGATAACTCGGGTTTGGCGGCCTGTATGCACTGGAACGTGTTTTCCACCGTTACTACCCTGGAGTGTCGGCCAGAATATGGCGTCACATCTCTGCCATTAATTGAAGGGCGCGTATTTGCTAACTGAGCGAGCGTATCTTACAACTGCACCGCGCAGTCCTAACTGAGCTCTCACCGCGCGCGCTCAGTTTTTTTCTTTGCTCGTTCAGTTTCAGGGGGTGTTTTTGTCACTCAGGGGGCGGTAACCTTTCTGGTTGATCTGATTGGCCGAAATTTCTGGTCAAATCCGCGAGGCAACGGGGTGGGGCTTTCGTTTTTTTTTATCTGCTTTAATAGAAAAAAAAACGGCGGATGAAACGCCGGTCTGGCTGCTGGGACGCCGATTTGATTTGACCAGAAATTTTGGCCAATCAGGTCAACCAGAAAGGTTACCGCCCCCTGAGTGACAAAAACACCCCCTGAAATTGAACGAGCGAAGAAAAAAACTGAGGCGCGCGGTGAGAGCTCTGCGCGGTGCAGTCGCTCAGTTATCAAATACGCGGCCTTCAATTAATGGCAAAGATGTGACGCCATTCCAGAACACCACTTCACGGCCAGGAAGATATCTGCAGATCATAGAGCAGGTTTAGTGAGTCGGGGTGGAGGTAATGGGGAGATGGAGGTGGATTGTGGAGGCAGACGTGGCTCTTTGACTGCTTATATTAGATGGAGGTTCACAACGTTGGAGATACAGAAGAATAAACTCCAGAACAAAGGTGGTGGATATGGTTGTGGTTTCTGTAAATAACAGAAAACTAAATATACGTATACATACATGCATACGGACATTACAAGCTGAGCTTTTAAACTGGAGTTTAAAGGGTTACATATATACGTAAATATGGTTATGGCCTATGTGTGTGATTCACATAAATAATAATTATTAACGAAACACACAAGTCTGTATATCCACACCGGGAAAACAGTAGCTCAACTCAGTATAAAGACTACAGGCTGAGAAGTTACTAGTAAACATAAACCCAACTTCAAGCGTGCACTGAAGCCAACATGTTAAACAGATTAACTAATCATTTAATAACAACTTACTTTGGTCATGAACGCACACCGCTGTAAAGTTAACGGCAAACTCTCAGCCGGTCTGATACCCACTACTCTCCCTCTGCAGCTCACCGCGTGTGTGTGGTGCGCGCGCAGGCTCCCTCTAGAGGGGACTTCACTGACCAACACGAGTGTAGGAATTCTGACCGCCAAAGGCACAGAACAGTACAGGGCCTTTTGGACAGTACCGTTACCTTGTTTTTTTCCGGTTTACACTGATTTGTTCATCACAAATAAAGTTTTATTTTTTTTTATTTAAAACTGGTGCTCTTCTCAAGTTCTTATTGTTGTATGCATGATGGAGTCATGAGAAAAACTTGGTCTTAAAAGGTAGGCCGATGTCAATGTTGCAGCAGGATGGTTCTTGAGTTTTATTTAATGAATATAGTATTTATGAGCACTTTAATGAGATGTTCCAGAGGGAGGTAGCAAATGGCTGGAAAGACCTCCTGAAACTTTGTTTTTCAGCAGATCCAAAGACAACCATGATTGTGTTGGACTGAGTTCTGTCCAGGATGTGAAGAACCATCCCACTATCTTCAAATGCAGAATTGTTTGGAAATGTAAAAAGATGTACACATGTTTAATGTCCATTTCATCTCCAGCTGGGTGCCTCTCAGTTTTTACTCTTTCAAAGCAATAAAAGTTATAATAGTCAACAGCTTTTTACTCAATGTTTTAATATTGAGATAAATCCACTGTGACAGCTTGGGATATTAGTTTACAGATTAATTTTTTTTTTGCTTTGATGAATACAAATATTAAGTCTGCAGAAAAAATGTAATACATATAAGTTTAAATAAAGTTTAAACACAGCAACTATTAACTTGTCTTGAGATGAACATCATTTTCCCATGTTCTCTTCAAGTTTGTCCGTGATCTTCTTTGCAATTTCACAACAATTGTAACGCAATATTGCTTATCCGTAACACTTTGCTTATCCAGCAACACCTTAGAAAAAAAGTGTCTATTTGCACGTGATTTTCGAAATGCATGCAGCCAGTGCAGAACTTTTTTCTTGGTAGGACGGACCCAGAGGAAGGGTTAAGGTTACTTAACCTCAGTTACTTAGGGTTAAAGAACCAAATGGTTCTTGAGTGTAGCTGTTACTGCTGCTCACTGCTCCTCCAGAAGATGGATCAAATATGGAGAACACATTTCACACACAAAAGTGCGTGACAGCTAATGGGACTTTAAGTGTAATTTTAAATACATGTGGCCAACAACAAATTCCAGCCTTGGACCCTTTAAATACGTGCGGGTAATGCAGCAATTTGCATCCGAACTGCATGTATTATGTGTGGCCAACATAAAACAACAAAATGACAATAATAACACAAACAACAAAAAAGTAACATAAAAGTACAGCTTCCGTTTCCGGGAGTTGGGAGATCACAGACTCCCGCCTTTCAGATAAAATACAGCTTCTGTTGGACATCCATCCGCTCCGTCAGGTCTACCCGCCATATTACCTGCAGCTAGGTACTCTTGAACTGAGCCGCCGTTCGCATTTCCATAGTCAAATCAGCCTTCACTGGACTTTTAATGCGAGAATCTTGCAAGACTTACGGTAGCAGGGCTGCAACCGCTAGAAGAATTCTGAGAATCTGTGGAGCTTCAGGAAAAATGAAATTCTACCTCCTGATGAATGTGATTATGTTACTTCTCTCCAAATTAGAGTGATATTCCTTCATAATATTACGTAGTACTGCATGGAGAACTACCTCTTAAATGTATATATTTTCATGAAAATATGAAGTGTTTAACTGTATGGTTTTTGAGAAATCCACTCATCAAAAGGGTAACTTGAATACAGTACACCTCAGAATTGTTATTTATTACACTTGTTATTTTACAATACTTAGATGAGTGCGTTGGACGACAGCTGAGAAGTGGAGCGTGTACCCGCAAGTCTGTGAATAGTGTTTTATCTTCACCCACTGGAATATTCCCACTCGTCATTCTACATGGTATCAGAAGAAACCTGGACCGAATCAACGCCGTGGACAGAATAAGGAGACAAAGAACCAAGCAAAATGGCTGAGTTCAATCCGCTAGTCAACTTTCCCTTTGATAAGCCCACTGGCCAGACAGTGCTTCAAACGATATAGGATCTCTACCAAATTCAATAAGGATGAGGGAACAGTGCAGGTGAGCTGCCTTATCTATGGGATGGGCGCTGAAGCTGAGAATATTTTTAAGTTTACCTTTAACAGGGTGGGCGACAGAGAAAAAAATGGAGATGGTCCTGGCAGTAAAAAGAACTCTCACACAGGCCACAGCTAATGTCGGGTTAACTTGGGCACCGAAAGTCCAGACTGTGAGAACCAAACTGGAAACAACAGCAGAGTTCATTGGGGGAGCCTGTAAAAAAATGTGGAAGATGTGGAAAGTTGCCACACAGGGGAGGTGAGAAATACCCAGCTTCAAAAGCTAAATCCCATAACTACCAGAAGATGAGGCATTGGGTCAGTGAATGAGGTCGTTGAAACAAAAAAGGTGAACAGACCTACTTCCTCGGCTCTGTATGTAATGTAAAAGACAAGACTGATGTATGGACTGTGTTGATCCAAGTTGAATCAATTCCAGTCCAATTTAAGATTGACACAGGGGCTGGTGTCAATAAATGAGGACACATTTCACACTCTGGAAAGGTGTTACAGCCCTCTGATCTCCCACTAGACAACCCTGGAGAGGAATTGTCATGCCTAGGTTGCTTAGATGTGGCAATAAGCTACAAAAGCAAAAGTTACACATCAAAAATGTACACAATACATTGGTATAAAGTCAATAATCTGCTTAGTTGCTCCCTGGCAGTTGCAATGAACCTTGTGAAAAGAGTAAATGAGATCACAACATGCAAGAATAAGCAAATGTCAGAAGTCAGCCATATGGGGAGCATGGTATTCTAAAAACTGTCAGCTCAGCCAGCCTGCCAGCCCGCTCTGTCATCCTGCTCCACTATTCGCCTAATCAATAAACATAACCTTCTCATCCTTTAAAACGTGTCTGCTCTTGGGTTCCACCCACCTCCTTGTTCACAACACACCTAGCTTCACCTGTGTGACAGAAATTCTTTTTACTAGTTGTTCTGTGTTTTATCACGTGTTTCCTTCCCCAAACCAGGATAAGGGGGATTTACAACACGCTGTCCTTAGCAGACAAGGAAGGGTGCTGTTGGAACTGAAAACATTCCCCAAAAGGTTGAATATACGACACCCCTAATGAACTTTTCAACTCTGTTTGTCTGTTTGAATGTTGTAACCTCCCACTGGAATTTTCAATAAAAGAGAGCAGGAGAGAACAGTCCTTCAAGAGAAAGGATGGTGGCTTCTTCCCAGCATACTTGTCTCTCCCTTATACATAAGAATGACTTTGCTTGTTGGTGTGGTCTTTTACTGCATTCTTCTTCAGTGTTTAGGTGAATTTACCTGACAGTCTTTGGTCCTTGGAAACAAATCACAAAATACCTGCATCCCTGGGAGCGGACCATGGAAAATGAAGACTGTCCACAGCCCGTGAAAATAGGTTTCTGGAGGAAAGGTTGTCATAATGGATTCTACGCCGACCAATCGACTGGTCTGATCCCTGGGTCTGGATTGACATGATCCGTGAACCAGTTGGAACACAACAAAAAGGCAAGTAAAAGTACTTTTATGCATGGGTTCAAGTCCCCCAAAAGTGGCCAGAATTCTGAAAGAGAATGGTACAGGTTCTGATCCGGTAGCTTAACTATGAGCTCATATGCAAAGTAGTATAGACTAGAATTCAGACGATTTCTGAAGGAAATTACAGGTTGGAGTCCTGTATTAAAAGGGTCAGAGAAAAGTGATAAAAGAAGTAAACATTTTTTTTGGTGTGAATGAGAGTGCATGTGTTGTGAATGGAGTGAACTTGTTCGAAGTGTTGTGAGGTGAAACTCTTTCTCTTTGTTTTTGTGGTTTTATTTTGCATGCTTTTGTGTTTGGGTTTTTTGTACTGGATGTTTCACCTCTGAGACTGAATCCCTGATTGGACACACCTGGTGTCCAATCAGTAAGGTGACAGCCCTGCCCTTAAAGCTGGAACTGGCAGTGAGAGAGGAGGAGGACAGCTGGAAGTGATTGAGGGAGACCGCAGTCAAAGGAGTGCAGCGGCCGGTGGGGTTGCAGCAGAGAGTGAGTCTTGTCCAAGACAAGGGGCCGTGATGCGACGTACACTCAGAGGCAGGGCGAGGAGCCCTGCCGGTGTGTGAGTTCCCTTGTCTTACCCAGTGGCTCTCTCACCTAACAAAAAGTCAGGCCTGTCTGCTCCTAAAACTCGGATACCGGCAGGACCTTTATGTTGCAGGTGGACATTTGGAGGAGCAGCCCGCTACGCTTGTGAGGAGTGGATAAAAGGCGTTACTAGAAGATAAAGACGGGACTGTGGCCGCCTGCAGGATCTGTTTTCCCAGCCTTTATATGGACTTTTATTCTTGAGGATATTTTATGAGGTTCCCGTCTGAGTCTTTTTAGCTGTTTTTATTACCTTTTTTTTTTTTTTTTTTTTAAATTAGGATTTAACTGTTGTGGTCTTAACAGTGTTAGCTTTGTCTTGCTGTAGGTTTTGTTATTTTCTTCTATTAAATCAAGAATAGAAAATTATCCTCTTTTCTGTAGTTCATTGTGTGGTGCTCTTCCCCTGGTCCTGAATCTTCTCGTGGTGACAATTTAATGGTTGATCAACTGTTAATCAGTTGAAGTAGGACTGCTGAAGATTTCATCTCATTAGGATTTAGGTGAAAAGAACCCAGAGTCTAAAACGATTTTCATTCTCCAAACCCTACAACGTGTGACTGGATCAGGCAATAGGTCTGACCCAGAAGCGTGTTGCAGGAAGAGTGAAACTCTGTCCAGTGATTGAAGTGCCCAATCGTAGAGCTGGAGAAGACGGCCAGAGACCTACACTTGTGTTTAGGACCTGGACAGTAAGGATGTTAGGAAGGCAGTGGAGGGAGTTATTCCTCACCGAGAAAATCCAGAGGATTTTCATGAGCAAATGATGGAAGTTAAGAGAGCTTACCATCGGAATGGAATGTCAACAAGCATGGATGACTGCTATGAAAGCAGACTGGGCAACAGTAAAGGGAAATCCTTTGATGACAATCCTCCTAGGCCTCTTCTACCCAACAGTCCTGAGTTGAAAGACTCACACTTTTGGGACAAAGAATCAGAGAAGCCTTTCCATGAAGATCCGATTATGGAAAAAATGGATAATCAAAGCAAAAAGATGGAGTTAGTGTCTGACTTTAGAGTTAGATTTCAAGAAGTGTTTAAAGCTAATAGTGGATTCAGAGATGATAATGGTCCCTACAGACAGCAGCTGAAACAAACCTTACTGCAAGCTATGACAGCAGAGATTGCAGACTGGATACAGAAACATGACAGAGATCTGCTACAGGAGCACTGCAACAGTTTGGGAATGTTGCTATTCATGCAGAAAAAGTAGTAGTGAATAAAAATAAATGACTCAAGGTGCAGATACATTTTGGCAGGATGAAAGCAGTGATGTGGTTTTTGGACCAAACATGAACAGAGGAAGAAGTCGTGGACGTGACCAAGGGTGTGGCGGTGGAAGAGGACATTTTAGAGGAAGGTTTAGATGCAACAGAGGGTTAGAGCAGGATGATGTTGGATATGTGGACAGAGAGATCATTGGGCGAGAAATTATTCTGGAAGACAGAAATCAGATTGACTAGATGATAGAAAAAATGAAAAACTTAAACATAAGAGGTGAATCTTAGTCAGAAACTCAGTCAGTTAGTGATGAATTTTTAGATCTCACTGAGGTCTGTTTCGTGGAAAAGAAACTCAGATATAATCCTTTTTGTTCCGGGACAGCCATTTGTTTTTTGTTTTTTTGTGATATTGGATGTGAGATTTTAACATTTATCAATGATAAAACAAGAGGGAATTATGTGAAAGAAGTTCTTTATTTTTATAATTGTTTAAATGTGTTTCTAAATGTTAACTTGAGGTATAGTTTATAATGACCTTTTTACCTCTTTTTGTCAGTAGTTCTGTGTTTTATCACGTGCTTCCTTCCCCAAACCAGGATAAGGGGGTTTTGCGACACACTGTCCGTAGCAGATAAGGAAGGGTGCGGTTGGAAATGATATAATTCCCCAAAAGGTTGATTATACGACACCCCTAATGAACTTTTCAACTCTGTTTGTCTGTTTGAATGTTGTAACCTCCCACTGGAATTTTCAATAAAAGAGAGCAGGAGAGAACAGTCCTTCAAGAGAAAGGATGGTGGCTTCTTCCCAGCATACTTGTCTCTCCCTTATTTATAAGAAAAACTTTGCTTGTTGGTGTGGTCTTTTACTGCATTTTTCTTTAGTGTTTAGGTGAATTTATCTGTCAGACTGCAACCCAAACCACATTGCACTGGCCCCTTCTGAGCTCTTCTGCAATTGATGTGCCCACTGGAGAGTGATCCCACCTCAGTTGGGCTGGACCCGACTGGGGTTCGTGGGAGGAGCCCCAGCCACCAGTGCTCGCCTGCGAGCCCCAATGCCGGGCTCCAGAGTGGGGCCCCAGTGACGCTAATCCAGATGACATAACTGGATCTGTGTTTTGTCTTCTCATAAGAGTTTCTGAACTGTTCTTTGTCTGGCTCGTCACCCAGGACCTGTCTGCCATGAGAGACCCTACCAGGGGCCTCAAACAGTTTAGCTACTGGGAGCACTTGAGATCTCAAACCCCTTCACCACGTTAAGGTGGCGGTTTGTGGAGGGGACGCAAAAGATTATTTGCAGATGTAGTTATATAATTACTGGCCTTCTTAATGTTATTATCCTGGAATTATTTACTGTCGAGTTAAATGTAATGAGCAAATCGGCTGAAACAACAGTAGAGGGAAGCATCCCAAGATTTGCGCACTTTGGCAAAGTTTTACTTTCCTTTTGTTCTTACAAAACCCAAAGGCACCATTGCTATTTTTTTCATTTGGACTTTTGTTTTGTACTAAATAAAAAAAAAAATTTAACGAACTGTAAGTGTACAAAGAAGTTCTTGAAAACACTTGGTAATGTTATGATGTTATGCTACATTTTTTATGCTGTTAATCCCCTAGCAAAATTTGGCTAGTGTCTTCGTTTCCATTACTGAAACATAATCAAACTTTGTCAAGGCAGCTTTAAGGACATATAACACTTACTTAAACAAAATGAGAAACGGTTGCATTATTAAAAATAAAAACAAAATAGAGTTTTGAAAAGGTAAACTCACAAGAGCATAATTCCTCTGTACCAATTTTTTTTTGTTCGTCTGGAAGCTTCTAATGCGCATGCTCAGTGATTACTAAACTCTGCGATTTTAAACTGCTTACAAGTACTGAAAAAAATCATTAAATGTGTAATAAAACAAATCCTTAAACATTCTTATTTAACCAAAAATGCATATGTATGATTTGGGAAACAGTTTCCTGCCATAAGGGGAACCAGAAGTGTTAGTTTGTTTATATTCCAGATAAAATACCAATAAAATAAAATTGGTTGGCAGAGATGTGTCTTTCATGCTCAAAGTATTTCCAATTGAATTTGTGTTGTTACTACATCATAAACGATGTAGTTAAAAAGAAAAAACACAGAATTAAAGAATAAAATCAAATAAAACACATGAAATGAAAAATAATTATTATATTATATTATATTATAAAATGCTTTATTTAAAAATGGCAGCATCAGCATATCAGTGTGTCTGAATATGTTGGGAGCATGGTTTATTTGATCCTTGATGAAAAAGTGACGTAAACATATATACATGCCTTGATCTTTCTACTTGTGCTGTTTCAGCAATTATTACAGTTTAAAGTGTAGCAACTAATTCACAAGTAAGCAACAGAACACATTGCTTTTTACATTGCAATACAGTATTTGGTCAAATTTTAACTAACATAACAATAAAAATAAAAAATCATCACCAGATAACTGAAACATTAAAATAATCAGTGTTATTTCACAATGAAGAATCACATAATCATATTTGACAACATTACATGTTTTTTTTTGTTTTGTTTTTAATTTAACAGACCAGAGGTTGGCAACCTTTAATACTCAAAGAGCCAATGTTCAGGCCAATGTTCTTCATCTAAAATGAAGATGTTGCCTATAGAGAGAGAGAGCTCTGAATTAACTGACTTGGTTACTTGGCCAGGGTGGCCGATGACATCCAAAGTTTACCAGCCAAATCTGGACTCTACCAGCCAAACATTTCTCAGGAAAAATAATTTGTGTCTTTCAAAGTAAAACAGTTATTCCCTTTATTTAGTCTCTCAAAACAAAAACAAAACACTAATATTAATTGAACATGTAGTCTTATTTCACGTTTTTAAAAATTAGATAAATTTATTGTTATTTTGATAAAAGACACTTCTGTTCCTTGAACTTTTTTATGAACACAAACCTTTACATAAAGCATCGACTATCTGCAAACATTACACAGCAAAACATTGGGGAAGTATTAAATATTGACTACTATGAACTGTTTACTTTTGGGAATCAATCCTGAAGACAATGATGGCACAAAACAGTAAAGTCTGTGGGTGATCTGCTGGCCGCTCAGGTTGTGAGTTTGGTCAACTTTGTTGCTTACAGACAGTTCTGTTTAAGATATTTTTAAAAGGATTTTATATATTTTTTATGGAATGCAATGCACTTTCATAAAGATTAGTATCCAAAAAAACAGTGATAAGCAATAAAAAAATTATAACGTTTTTTTTAATGTCATGAATTAAAAAAAACATGCATATATTAAAAATTGTGCAACATTTTGCCTCAAATTGTGTGATCACTGTGTTACAGTTGCGAGTCTGATTCATTTCAAAAAGTAATGACATGTATGTAGCAACAATGGTCTCGAGTGTGTTTGTGTTGGCTGAGATCAAGGTGAGAAAATGCTGGAAATTTCCAGTGCACCTGAATGCAGTAATAGCGAGCGCTTAATGAAAGCGTGGAAATTCCATGCAGTCCATGAATGTACCAACTGCTGATGCGAATGTGAGGATTAAATCTGTGCAATAAAGTCAGAAGTAAATGTTTGAACCAACTCTGGGATGGATGTTTATGGTGGCCAAGTGGGGAGGGAAGGCAGACGCCTAAAAGTCATGGTTGTGAGTTTGAGCCCCGTGTCAGAGATGATGAACAATGTCCCAATGTCAAAAGTTTTACCAGCATTTGGCGGTTGGGCGGGTGTTAATTCGGAGCCCTGATTATGTATATATAGTTTTATTTTAATATTTCGAGATCCCAATAATTTTACAACTACAACTAAACAAACGAAAAAAGACAAATAAAATACTTTGTTCAGATATTGTGCAGTTTCTGTGTCGCTGGTCTTTCCGCTCATCCCGGCCGCCTGCTGACACGTCAAGTGCTGTCAAATGTCTCTGAAGATATCTCTGCACATGATCTGAAGAAAGAAGTTAAAAACTTTGTCTAAATAAGAAGAAATGATACACGTTTTTGAGACAAATAATATACACTTCAACTAATAAAATGTATAATTTATTTTCCCAAGCCACGCAGAGCCGCAGCATAAAGCTGAAAGAGCCGCAGGTTGCCGACCCCTGTCGTAGACCATATGATGAGGCTGCCACCAGCTTAAGTAGTTTGTCTGAGCAAACAGCATCTAAAGAAGGATTCTAGCAGATGATGGGAGAGCCTTGGCCAAAAAGTCCATGCATGAAGTTATTTTTCTAAAGATGACCTCAGCTGCAGATTGATGCATAATATTGCTGGCCTTTCAAAGTCAGGACTGTCATCTAAAATGTAATTCTATCTTATCAGGTCTTTCACTCTAGTTCTGTCAAGCTTGCTGCACATGTCTTCTGGACTCACAAACTCAGCTGGAGAAGGAGGTGTTGCACTGGCTCTTCACCTGGTGAAGAGAAAAGAGTCACACCTGCAGTTTAGTGAGCAAATGTCTTCAATTAATACCCTAGATAGCACAGCAAAAATCAATGACTGTTGAGTGACAACACCAAACATTAGCAGACACGATCTAAAAAAGAATGCTTTTGTTAAGCCTTCATTATTCTAAACTGAGATTTATGATAAAGTCTTTTTAAACACACACATTTTTACCACAACAAACCAAACAGATTTTTGTCCAAATGAGTTCATGTTCCTACAGAGTAGAAAATGTAACTTGTTCAAGTATAGAAAATAAAGCAAATATGTAAAATTGAAAATGTGGTAACTCCCAACATTTAACTGAATATTGTATTTGTTAGTGATACTTATCTGCTTGCTAGTTCCTTCTTCAGGCAGGATCTAAAGGAGGTGGCTCTCTCCACTGTTTTATAGCTCTTTGGATTGAGTAGGCAGTCACCAAGACAGGAGAAGGAAGGAAAATACAGAAGGAGAAGTGAAAAACATGAAAAGGATAAATGCTGGCAAAAAAAGAAAAATTAAAAGCATCATTAAAATCTAAGACAAAGAGACAAAGAACAAGACACAGGAACTGAAGTTGTGTTTTACTTTCAGTACTAATGCGTTTTATGTGGTCAAATAATTTCAACGGAACATGCTGCTCTGAAACGTGGTGTTTACGGCACTGTTTGCTAGAGGGCAGTGTTGTCCAAAGCACAATTGACAACTCATTAAAATAGAAAAAAGCATTTTTATTGAACTATTTTTTTACGTAAAGCAAATCCAACGTATTTATCCGTCTGCTCAAGGAACTCCAGGAGATTAAAATACTGCATGACGTATATGACAGTCAGCTCTGTTCTCAATTGAGACAGATCAGAGAGCACTCCATAGCTCTGTGCTAAGCTGGAGAGAGTTGTGTGCAGGAAGTTTTTCTGTTGCCCCAAAAATCTCTGAGGGTTGACGGTGCTAAACTCTAGTTTTTAATGGTCTTGAAACCAGTTTTTGTCTGGCAAATGAAATTGTTCAGAATCCTGCCGGTAATGAGACTCTGCAGCTCATACAGTGGGAGCAGCCGTGGTGTGTTCAGTGGATGTTCATAGATGTTCTCATACTGGCCCCTTTGTTGCTTAACATTGTCCATTCAACATTGTCTGTTTGGGTTTTGGTGCGGGGGCCAGGGCCTCCTTGGTGCCTGGTGGGGGCAGTGGCGGGGGTGAGGGCTCCGTTGGTTGAGGGGGTCTAGTTCGGTGCCTGAGTGGGGCGAGCGTGGTTGCCACATCGTCTCCCGGGCCTGAGCATGGGGGAAGGGGGTGACTGTAATGTATGAATGATGTATGAATATACATCTTGTGTGTCTGATGATTTTTAACCCCTGATTGTAAGAGTAAAACCTGTCTAACACAAGAGGCTCTCAGCTCATATCTGTTTGCTCAGCTGTTGGACACGACAAGTTTAAGGAAAAAAAAGCATAGTCACAAAACTCTGTTAACCCTTACCAGACAAAACTGCTGGAAGGCTGAAAGTGGCGGACACATCCTTTTCCCTGAGACAGCTTTGCTAGCTTCAGAGTTGGCCAGCCTTTTTTGACGATGTCCAATTTCTCTGGAAAAGTCGGTCTTAAGAATGGCTGCCGCAATAAATCCACAACGAAATGAACTTCTTCCCTTCTCTTTCATTGTAATTGCCAAACAACAAGTAATTCAAACAAAAAACAAGTGCAGCTGCTGCCTGAAACAAAGTACAGAAGTATAAAGTATAGCTATTGGTAGCCTGAGCTTTGACCACTCAAACAGAGACAATTATATTATTTTACACCTTCATGAAGTCCCAGAGACTCTAACTCAAATCCTGATGGGTTGAATCTACGTCAGTGATTTTATTCAGCAGTGGGGTTTTTTATTGAAAGTCACCCGCAAAACCTGTACCTTTGTCTTTAACGTTTTTTATATTTTCTAAGTGGATTACATAGATGTTCCATGGTGAGTGTGAGCTTCTTTATGATATTTAGCACAACTGAAGGAGGAATAGAAAAGGCTTTTTGAAAATGCACACTGATCTTTATTTTTTGAGAAATGTGTAGAAATAATACGATCAAAATGTATTACCAACACATTTGTAAAACCACACATTTATATAATTTATGACTGCATGATTCTTTCAAAGTGTTTCAGTTCATGCAAAGACTGGTTTACGTAGAAGTGGGTGGGAACTATCAGGTCATGAGGAACAGTGATTAGTGAAAATGTTGCTTTCCCTTGTTGCCTGGTTAATGCTGAATGTGTCACCATGAATGACTGTCAGAATAGGAGTTAATTCACTTGCTTGCAGTTCATCATTTCACAGCTTTGGACTGGAGACATTTCTTTAGGATGAATACACTTTGAAATGCTTTAGATCAGATCCGAAATGTAAATACAAAACTGACTCCAGGTGGTTTCTCAGGAGTCATTGTGACCTCTGATCTTTCTGTTAAGGGAGGTGCATTTCTAAAGACGACACAGATACAACTTGACTCTTTCATTGATGGAGGGAGTCCATCAAAAAAGGAGCAGATTTTTGGCAACCTGGAGCACTTCCTGTCAAAAATTCGAAGCTCCTTACCCTGGATCCCCTGTGCAGTCTGTCTTTCATGATCCCGATAAACTCTTTGTAGGAGAGCTGATCATCATGATCAACATCAAAGATCTTGAAAATGGTGTTGACAAGGTGACCTGTAAGCTTGAGCCCTGTCGCCACATACACCGCTCTTGCAAACTCATCTAACAGAAAAAAACAGTATCAGATTTAAATAATTAAGGCTTGATGCTCCAAAGAAAACTCCAAGAATATCATGAGAACAAAATGCGCCTGTTTCTTTACTCTTCAACAGTTTATCTTACCTTGTCCAATGGAACGAGATGCAAAGTTATACATCTGCATGGCAATGGCAAAGTCTTCAAGGTTGTTGAGAAACTGGAAGAAAGACCTGAACTCATCGAAGGTTATTCCCTGAAACATGAAGAGAAGCTGCAAGTAAATTTGAAAGGGAAATAGTAGTGTAAGAAGTAGTGAAACACAAAGCTGAGCTGTCTTTGGAGCAAAACTTTAGCTTTTTAATTAATGGCGATTGCAACTATCAGAATAAATTTCATAAAACATACACTGTTCATGCTTTCTTCCTTTTTTGCAATCTGACAATCAGAGTTCCAAAGCATTGTACTGTCAAGTCCTTGTTAAGGTTTCAAAGTGAAAACTGTATTGGAAACATTGCAGAAACATTCATCCAAACAGTGCTGTTAAAATCTATGACTTCAGACCACGTGTAACTGTACCGCAAAAAAGAAATACAATCCAGTACTCTGTTGTGGTGGATCTAAGTCCGGGTAAGCCCAGAAGGGTTGAACAAGGAAGTGAAAAAGCATAATTTCAAACATGCATATCCCAAACAGCGTGACCATGATGGCGCTGGTGGACTACAGCTGGTTGAAAATAGAAGAGAAAGTTGTCTTTGTAATCAATGAGAGAAAAGCAAAGACATTATTTTAGGGCTTAAGAGGATGGACTTTAAGTAAAGTAACGTTAACAGGAAAACTAGAAAGTTGGCCATTATAATGACAAGAAGAAAGATAGATTTCCTCTTTGATGAGATGGAAAGACAACAAGGCTTATGGATTGGAAGCAGCTTAAGATATTTGATCATGATGTGCATGGAAAGAGAAATGGAGGAGTATAAAAGGAATTAATAGAGAATGTTTTAGAGGAAAGGAATAAGATGATGATTCGGCATTTGAAAGGTATGGTGGTGAATGTGGTCAGTTGTTATGAACCGCAGGGAGGACATGCGTTGGAGAAGAAGGAGATGGATGAGATGAATCAGAGTATCCCTAAAGCAGTGTTTCTCAAATGGTGGAGCGCGGGACAACCCAGGGACCATGTAGTTATAAGTTGATGTCAGTTAAATGACATCAACCGCCACCTTAACGTGGTGGAGGGGTTGCTGGTGTGATCTCAGGAGCTATGCTGTCTGGGGCTTCGGCTCCTGGTAGGTCTCCCATGGCAGACAGGTCCTGGGTGACGATCCAGACAAAGAGCGGTTCATGAACCCCATTTTGAGAAGAACGACCAAAGATCCAGTTACATCGCCCGGATTATCCTCACCCTGGAGCAGGCCTGGGGTTGGGGCTCTTAGGCGAGCACCTGGTGGCCGGGGCTCCTCACATCGGCCCCGGTTGGGTAAAACCCTAAGGATCGACGTGGGATCCCTCCCCAGTGGGCCCACCACCTGCAGGAGAGCTCAGAAGGGGCCGGTGCGATGTGGTTTGGGTGGCAGTCGAGGGCGAGTGCCTCGGCGACCTAAACCCCGGTCATGGAACTTGGCTTTTGGGACATGGAACGTCACCTCTCTGGGAGGGAAGGAGCCTGAGGTTTTACAAGAGGTTGAGAGGTAACAGTTGGATATAGTTGGGTGCACCTCTACGCACAGTCAGAGGGGTTGGACTCTACCATTCTGGAGTTGCACACGGTGAGAGGCGGCGAGCTGGGGTGGGCTTACTCCTGAGCCCCCAGCTTAGCTGCCAAGTGTTGGAGTTCAGCCCGGTGGACGAGAGAGTTCACCGTCCCTTCGCCTTGGGGACAGGTCTCTGACTGTGGTTTCGGCTTACGAGCCAAACAGCAGTTCAGAGTACCCAGCTTTCTTGGTGTCTCTCGGAGGGGTACTGGAAAGCGCCCCAACGGGGGACTCCATTGTCCTCCTGGATGACTTCAGTGCCCACGTGGGCAACGACAGTAGCACCTGGAGGGGTGTGATTGGTAGGAACGGCTTCCCTGATCTGAACCCGAGCGGTGTTTTGTTGTCAGACTTCTGTGCTCGTCATAGTTTGTCCAAAACAAACACCATGTTCCAGCACAAGGGTGTCCATCAACACACGTGGCATCAGGACACCCTCGGCAGGAGATCTATGATCTACTAGGTAGTCGTTTCAGGCAACCTTCAGTCGTGTGTCTTGGACACTCGGGTAAAGAGAGAGGCAGAGCTGTCCACTGATCACTACCTGGTGGTGAGTTGGATTCGTTGGCGGGGAAGAAGGCCGGAAAGACTTGGCAGACCCAAACGTACTGTGAGGGTCTGCTGGGACCATCTGGCTGAGCCCTCTTTCAGGGAAGTCTTTAACTCCACATCCGGGAAAGCTTCAAACCATTGATTCCAAGGAATCAAGGGAGGCTGGTAACACCAAAAACACCGCCCCTACAACTCCACCCTTATTAAGAAAAAGTTTTACTTCCTCAACAAAAAAGCATGTAGTGATTTCAGTAAAATGTTTGGACCTGAAACCAAACATCTTGCTATGCAAAGATGGGGAGTTGCTGTTTTAGTGTTGGACAATCTGCTCCGCCACCCATTTTTCTGCAGCTTTAGAAATGACCGGATAAGAACTTATTGGTCTGTAATTATGGAGAAAAGTTTGGTTGCCTGATTAAAAGACAGTGGTAACAATAGCAGATTTCCAGGCATTTGGAAAGTGACCAAATGAAATTGAAAAATTTACATAGTTATACATAGGTATAGACAGGATTTAGTAACCTACTGATACTTTTATTAACAATATTAGCATGTGACTTTGTGCTACTAGTTATCAAATCTGCCAAAAAACCTCTACCAACCCTAGGCCCATTTGGCAAAGGAATAACGTTCAAATAACGTTCATCGTGTCCAGACTGCTGTTCCAGCGTGTTGTGACATCAATAATAAGCTTGTCTTGACAGAAGAATCTTCAATGACATAAAATTAATGAATGACATATGGCATGGGAATCATGCAAGATTTGATAAATGACAACAATCTATTTCCAACATTTAAAAAGTTAGAAGAAAACTGATTAAAACAGCTGATAATTCCAATGACATTATCGTGCATTGTTCAAGTCCCAGAAAAGCAAGACCTGATGATTATGCCACATAAGAATGCTGTGTATTTGGTAAAATTAATGAGTTACATCTCATGTACACAGGCTTAAATCCAAAAGCAATAGGAAAGGGGACAACAAAAAGTTCAAAATGGAAAGAAAAACAGCCAAGACTGCAGGTTTTAGGTTTTAAAAAACTTAAACAAACCTGCTTCTTCCACCATGGACAGAAAAGAGGGACAAAAACAGGGTTGTATTTGATTTTTGTTACAAAATAATGGGTCAACATGGACAGTTACAAGGATGCATGAACAAAGATTGTAGCTGAAAGTCCAGTCAGATCTTAGGCCAGCAGTCATGGGCAGACTTACTATTAGGAAAAGGGAAGAGATCGCCTATTGGGGGCCCCGAGCTAATCACTTAATGAAAGTGTCTAAAATAAATTTGATGTCCATCATTGTTTAATGCTGTCATAAAAAAACACCCCAAATCACTGAAAGGGCATAGGACTAATCATGTAAAAATGCTTTGTCCTCCCCTGTCTCTATGCAGCAATGGAATATTCCAGTTAGCAGGAAGTCAAAAGACTCGCAAGTTAACGAGCAGAGGCAGTGTTGCCATATTGCCGATTTCCAGCTCAGTAGGGCACTTTTTAATTCTGATTTTGCAGGCAAAATTGCTTTAGGAGGGAGGATAGTATCTTTCTCAGCTGCCGTCAGATGTTTAGCCTACTAATTAAATAAATTAGTCTACACACTTGTTCCGTGAATGCGATTTATATGTTTGAGTCTAATCATTTATATCTTCAAAATTGCTGTATTTCACATATTTCCTGTTCAGTTTATTAATAAGATTAATGAATGACATATGACACAGGAATCATGAATGACAGAAGAATCATTAATGGCATAAGATTAGTAATGAAAAAATGACAGAAAGTCAATCTTCTGAAAGCTATGCTGTACAGAAGATTGCACAATTAGATGTAAAGTGGGTTGATTGTCCCTTTAGTTTACTCAGCAGATGCAAATAAAATCATGCTTTATTAATTTTTTTTCACATTCTTGACATTTTTAGTACATGTCCTCCCTTTCTATTTGATAGGTAAAGTATTTTGTGTTTGTCTGTAGTTTCTTCAGTGTTCAGATCTGACGTGACGCTACACTGAAAAGACAGAAAGAGATAGGCAGGAAAACAACTGTGCTTTTTGTGATTGTAATATAAACACAATTCATTCATTCATTTTCCAATCCGTTTTATCCCTTTCTGGGTCACGGGGTTGCCGGAGCCTAACCCGGCTACTCATGGGCGAAGGCAGGGTACACCCCTGGACTGGTCGCCAGTCTGTCGCAGGGGCCGCAATCACACACCCATACACACTCACACTCACACCTAGGGACAATTTAGAGTAACCAATGAACCTATGAAGCATGTTTTTGGATGGTGGGAGGAAGCCGGAGTACCCGGAGAAAACCCACGCATGCACGGGGAGAACATGCAAACTCCACACAGAAAGGTCCCCCAGCCAGGACTTGAACCGGGAACCTTCTCGCTGTGAGGCAGGAGCGCTAACCACTGCGCCACCGTGCAGCCCATAAACACAATTCATTATTTATTTTAAGTTATTTAAAACCCTCTTCCCCACAAGATACGACAATATTCTAGACCAGGTGTACACAAACATCAGGGAAGACCGCATTTCCCTACAGGTCAGGAAACCAGCTGAAATACAGCACAGCCCAGAGGAATCTGATTAAGGGAATCAAGGAAGCAACAGACAATTACAGGCAACGGATAGAGGGACACTTCAGGAACAACGACCCCCGCAGCATGTAGAGAGGAATCAGGTCTCTGACTGACTACAACAGAACCACCACACAGGTCAGTCCGGACAGGTACCTCCCAGACACACTGAACCTCTTCTTTGCTCGCTTTACAAGCAGCAGGGAAGACCCCAGCCTGCTAGGAGGACGCAGCCTGAGGGGAAGCCAACGCTCATGCTTCAGCAGCACCAGGTGAGATCCACCCTGAAAAGGATCAACACTGCAAAAGCAGCTGGCCCTGATGGGGTGACAGGCCGCCTATTGAAGTCCTGCACTGACCAGCTGGCCAGTGTGTTCACAAAAATCTTCAACCTCTCCTTACAACTGACCACAGTCCCTACCTGCCTCAAATCCACAACCATTGTTCCTGTTCCCAAAATACCTGCTGTCACAACACTCAACGACTGCTGTCCAGTTGCCCTTATCCCGGTCATGATGAAAAGCTTTGAGAGTGTTGTCTTAGAACACATCAAAGACAACATCCCCGCAAACCTTGACAAACATCAGTTTGCTTATCTGGCAAAGAGATCTTCAGAGGACGCCATTTCCTTCACTCTTCACACAGCCCTGACTCACCTGGACCAGCCAAATACTTACGTCCGGATGCTCTTCGTGGACTTCAGCAGCGTATTCAACACTATGATCCCCACAAACTGGTCCACAAATTCTCCAACCTCGGTCTCTCATCCATGCTCTGTTCGTGGATTATGGACTTCCTGACCAACAGGCCTCAGAATTTCCGAATGGGGAGCCTGACATCTGACACCATCACCCTGAGCACAGGCACACCACAGGGCTGTGTGCTCAGTCCAGCCCTTTTCACTCAGGACTGTGCCCCCATCCATTCCTCCAACACTATAGTGAAATTCTCGGATGACACTACAGTGGTGGGCCTCATTACTGACGATAACGAGGACTGGTACAGACAAGAGATTCGACACCTGGAGGAGTGGTGTTCAGCCAGCAACCTGGTCCTCAATCCTACCAAAACCAAGGAGGTCGTCATAGACTTCAGGAGGACCAGGAGAGTGACACAACCCCCCCTTCACATGAGAGGTGAGGAGGTGGAACAGACCCACTCTGTCAGGCTCGTTGGCACATACATCTCTAAGAACCTGACATGGACACTGAACACCTCCAAACTGGTGAAAAGAGCCCATCAGAAGGAGTTCTTCCTGAGGAAGCTGAGAAAGCCGGGCCTGGCTCCAGACTTCTCAGACAGTTCTACAGGAGCACCGTGGAGAGCATGCTCTGCCAGGGCTGTACGGTGTGGTACAGCAGCTGCACAGCAGAGGAGAGGACAGACCTGTCCCAGGTGGTGAAGACAGCACAGAGGATTGTGGGAGCTGAGCTGTCCTAAGCTGGACATGGTGTGCAAAGAGCGCCTACAGAGAAGAGCACATATTGTTTTTTCTATTTTTTTTATGTCCATTGTTGTTTGAATGAGTGCCATCAAAATTTCCTTCTAGGAATACAATGACAATAACATTTTTTACTTCGACTTAAGTTAATTGTTTTAGTTATTTATATGTTACTCATACTTGGAACACTTTGTGTTCATAAGAACAGGTTAAACTATTCACAAGGAGATTGTCTTCTTTTTGTCCTCACTTAAATCATAAAAAATAAAAATACAAGAACAATTGCCACTTTTGTTCATGATAGGCTAAGCCTAGAATTTAAACCAGAACTTATGGTTTTGGATTATTTGTGTTTTTTCACCGTCTTTTTTATTGTTCTTAATATTTGAGCAAAACATCAGTGGTTGTTAATAAAGTTCAATAGGAGTCCGTTATTTCATGTTTTGCTCTGACTGACTGCAAAAATGGGAATGTAATATCTTTAAAACTGAAAATCAGGAAGTAATAAATAATGGCTGATTAATTACTTCTAATTATGGCTAATTAATCACTGATCAAGGTTTTGTGTTTTTAATCACATTAATCACAGACATTTTAACATGTTATTTTTTTTTATCGCATAATCTCTTGCTTCCCTTTTTGTCAGAAATACAAACCTGGAAGAACATTACCCCGCTGATACTATCCTCATACATACTAATATTTTAGCCATGGTCAAAAAATAAACATTGAATAAATTCTTAGAACTTCAGTCCTATTATATTTTTAATTTTACCTTGTTTTTCACAAAAGCTGACTATTTAAAATTAGTGCGTCATGTTGTCATGGTAACAATTCCAGCGCGGCATGCAACCGTGCTCTGCTCTCTCGCTCTTCCCTCCAGAAGAAAAAGATAATCACAAGAAAATACACAAAGCATCATTTCAGACAGAAATTTCTCCTCTTTCTGCATGTTTTTGTCCAGATGATGAAGCAAAAATTTGTTTTAAAGAAAAACAGTCTAATTAGCCAATTAGCCAGAGCCTAAAGTTTAATTCTCCTGATGTTTCAGGTACTCATGTCTCATTTCCTCCTTCCTTAGGTTCTCTTCTCTCTTTTTTCCTGCTTCATCTCAGTATTCAAAATGATCAAATTAACCAAACAGGTTAAAAGAAACTATAAAATCCCTCATGCCTTTTCTACTGTCTTGCTCCTGTGAGAGATGTGAAAAAAAGTTTGTCAACATATATATTATGATATTAATAAGAAGTTGGTGGTCAATATTGTTTGGATCACTCAGAAAAGTGTTCTTATGGTTTTTTTTATGTTTTCATTAGAGCACTTGGGATCTGATGGTTTTTTTTTAGAACAATTTACTAGTTGCAAGCATTTTCTCCTCTTTGGAGAGTAAAAGGTAGAGGGTTAGTCACCACATGAAGAGTAAATGTTGGTGTTAACTTTGTTTTGTTTATTAGCTCTTCTTTTGGTGAATATCTTTTTGTCTTCTCCTCTTTCTCCGTCTGCACGGGAGGTAAAAATAACACACGCGACGGCACATCACCCACCCCCGCTGCAGCTTTCATTTCAATAATGATATATAATGACAATAACCCAAAACATTTTACTGTTTTCAGGCATTTTTTTGTTCTGACTTCATATAAACTGTGATCACCTGGAGGCAGAATTAGGAAATCTCTACTAAATCTGTCCTTGTTGTCTCAGCATGTTTGAATTTGAGTTTACAGAAATGACAGTAAAGACGTGTTCATATAATTTATATAATTACTTTGATGCTGTTTCATTTCCTGAAAAAAAAATGTCTAAGGTATTTCTGTGTAAAATAGTGTTAGAATTTGTCTGATAAATACATGTTTGGCTGTTAGATTTTTTTCATCAACCGGTCAACTTGGCCAGTGTTTCTAAAATTACATTTCAGCCCCTGTGTGGAGGTATTTTAGTCATTTAAAATCTGATAAAAACAGAGTAACGTGCACTTTAAATTGTGCAGAAGGCATGTTCCTTCTAAAACTGGAAATACCACCAACCTTTTTATCACCTGAAGCAGTGCCATCAAACATGATCAATGTCTGACTGAAACAAACCCGAATTCTCCAGCCAAAACTTCACAGCAGCAACAGTCTAAACTACCAGAAGAAATTCAGAGAATTTGCTTTTTTGTTCCTAGATTATTCACAGCATGTTGATAAAAATGTTTGTCAACTGGATGTTTGTTCTGTAAAACTTGAAAACATTAGAATTTACTTTTAGAATTAATGCTTTGTTTTTAAATGGAACTGATCACGCAGTTTAGTGTTCTGTTTTATCCATGTTCTCTTTTAAACTTGAAAGCTTTTGCTTTAATGTTCAGTTTAGTTATTATTTCTGCCTTTTTTTGTTTTCTGGGAAAACAAAACTGTTGCGTCATGTTCCTTCAGTGCATCTGTTATGTTTAAAGTATGACAGGAAATAAGGATTGAAATCTAAACAACCTGCTGATGATTACACATTTCTCTAATGAGCCACAGCGTTCAAATTTGACAGATATAGTTATTTGGTTTATATCATGATAAATATCGTTATCGTCTGATATGAAAAAAAATATCAGGATATAAAAAATTTGCTATCGCCCAGCCCTATTTGCGATTAAAATTGATTAATTAATTACAGGCCACAGTTAATTAATTGCACAAAAACAATTAATCACATGACAGCAATAGTTAAAATATTCGCTGTGCTGCTTGGTAAGTATTCCTGTTTTTACAAATACCCCTTCAAACAACTATATTTGGCCTTGGATGCAATTAAAATGTGAGCAGAGATGCAGTAATGAGCATCCTGACATGAATTTTTGTGATTTTGTATTTTTGTGATGGTCACACTTAAAATGCATGCGAATAACATCTGGCAAAATACAAACTGTTAGAATAATTACAAGATGGATCGCATTGAGAGATCTACAGCTTCCAATACATCTGAATACAAAAAAAAAATACACTTCAGAAAATCTGCAACAGCAATGCTGTTTTGTGAGCTCATTAACATAACCCCAGATTAGATTATTAAGATGTGAGTTCCATTACTCACATTTTATGAGGATTAAAAACTTTTCAGTGACAATGCCTAATGCCTAATACTGTTAGATCAACATCATAAAGTTAATTTAGCATAGCTAAGTTAATTAGTGTTTAACTGTCCAAGTTAGATTCACTAGAATTTGAACGAAGCGTTTTATTTAGTTTATATTTAACAAACCTAATTGCGTGCATCCGGTTGCGTTAACTTTGCTAAGTAAATACAAGCGGATAATCCGGATAAGTGGATAGCAATTGTCCACTCAACCTGGTTCCAGTCTTTTTGTACAATCTATTTACTTCAAGAGGGGATCCCTTCCAGTCAAAGCCCTTATTGACTCTGGCTCAGAGCAGAACCTCCTTGATTTGGAGCTAGCCAGACAGGTTGGCATTACTTTTGAAATGTTAGGTCAACTGTACCTGTTACATCCCTCAATGGCAAACTAGTCACCACTGTTAGATACCGCTCGGAATACGATCATTTAGTGGTATCAGGTAATCATCATGAACATTCCCGGTTTTATCTACTTGGATCACCTCATAACCCTGTTGTGTTAGGTCACCCTTGGTTGGTGCTACATAACCCAGTCATCGATTGGCCCTCAGGACGGTTGATCGGCTGGAGTGACCACTTTCATGCCACCTGTCTGCGCTTGGTCCACATCCCGCTGCGGGGCTGTTTCTCCTTGTCACAGCACATTGTCAGCATATTCATTAACGGGTACAAAAAGTGCATTCGAACTAATATTTTTCTCTCATTGGCAGTCATTGTCTGACGTCTGCGGCCCAGCTGAGGCGCCGTCCTCACCTGACTTGTTTCTGGTTCCTCCTGAATATCACAACCTGGCAGCTGTCTTGAGTAAGGACGGGGCCCTCTCTCTGCCACCTCACCATCCTTATGACTGCACTATAGACCTGTTGCCTGGAGTTATGCTGCCCACAGCTCATCTGTATAACTTACAAACCTGAGCGCAAGGCTATGGAACGTTATATTTCAGATTCTTTGGGTTCAGGTCTTATTCGTCCTTCGTCTTCACAGCTGTTTTTTTTCTTTGTGGGGAAGAAGGATGATTCCCTTCGTCCATGCATAGATTTTCGGGGCCTTAATGCAATCACTGTCAAGAACAAGTACCCGGCCGTGCGCCTGGAGGCTCACTTTGAGGGAGGGGTAATGTCATGTGCCATGCTTGAGCCAGGGTGTTTGTTTGTCTTTTGTCATTTTATTTTGTTTTCACTCTTCCTCTTGGGTGTTTTCCTCCCTGGGCTGATTAACAGTAAGATGGCGCCTGTGTTTGGCTTTGCCGCTGCCAGCTGGGGTTTTTCCCGTAAATCAATGGTGTTGCTTTTTTCCGCACTTTTACTTTTATTTGGTATTAACTACGTTTTAGCTGCTTTAGTTTACGACCGCCTTACACTGCTGTCTATCGGATTCTCGACGATCGGTAAAGTTGCCTCTTCTCCCTGCGCTGGCATTCTCCGTTCCCTATTCCCGGCGCCTCCAACTGGCATCCTTACTGATGGCCTGCCGGGGCTCTGCAGACCTCAGAGGAGGAAAAGAGGGAAAAGAGCCAGTGTCCAAGTAAAGATCAGGCTTTTATGGAAGCGTGGAATATCCAGTAAACGACGTCAAGCATTCCTGGCCCAGCTGTTTTCCAACAACGCCCTCCGATCCAGAGGCTTTTTCTGAGTCCCTGCTCGGTTATGCAGGGCCCGGACTCCTGAGGCCGTGCTATCTGAGGATTGTTCATCCAAACTCTTCAACTGCCTGGTCTTCTCTTCCCGTGGTGTGTGGCTTATCCAATGGTCCGGGATCAAACCCCCAGCTCCTGCACCCCTTGACGCGGGCTGCTAGCAACAAGACTCAGGCTCCCGCCCCCCTGAGCATGGCGCTCTTCAACGCCCGATCCGTGGCTAACAAGAGCTCATCGACTCCAGAAACGTGGACCTGATGTTTCTCACTGAAACGTGGCAGCGGGATTCCGACCACTCCTCCCTCATCAAACTCTGCTTGACTGGGTACTCCTTATTCGGTCGACCCCGGTCATCGGGCCATGGAGGGGGTGTCGCCACGGTCTTCCGGAGGTGTCTGGTGTGCCGCTCCGCCAGCGTCGGACAGTTCTCATCGTTCGAGCTGCAGCTGATCAAAGTCGGAGACAAGAAGCCTCTATACTGCGCTGTAGTCTACCGGCCACCTGGACCCAACAGCCTGTTTTTAAAGGAGTTTAGCGATTTTTTATCTTCTACCATGAAGCTGTCCAGTCTTATTATAGTAGGTGATTTTAACATACACATTGATGATGACTCTGACCTCTTTGCCAGAGGTTTCATCAGCGTCATGGACTCTTTTAATTTTATTCAACATGTGTCTGGGTCCACACATGCCAAAGGTCACACTCTCGACCTTGTTTTTACCCTGGGTGTAAATATTGATAGTATTTATACTGAAGACATTTTTATTTCGGATCACCATTGTGTCTTTTTAACTCGTCCTTCTCTGTGTCGCTGTTGCCTGCATGCAGATAAACTAGTTCTCGCATCCTAAACTCTTCTTCAGCTGACTTGTTTTCTAAAGCGTTTTACTTGGCATTACCTTCGTGTACTGATGTCAATCTCTTAATAGGTTTTTTTAACAGCTATTGTTTTTCCATTTTAGACGACATCTGTCCCATTAAAACCAGACTAGCTCCGGTTACTAAGGTTTGTCCTTGGCTGAATGATAGTATTCGCAATCTTAAGCGGTCTTGCAGGAAAGTTGAACGTCAATGGAAAAAAACTCACCTACCTGTTCACGTGCTTCACTTAAGAGATCTTTTAGTTTCTTTTAACAGTAAGTCAGAGATGCGAGGACTGCATATTTTACTAATCTCATTTCTAAAAGCAGAGGTAACCTTAAGGTGCTATTCAACACCATTATTAATATTGTTACGCCTATTCCACCTGCTGTTCCTATTCATTCGAATAATGATTGCGATAGGTTTCTATCCTTTTTTATTGAAAAAGTCAGTTCTGTCAGAAGCTCCATGTCTCCCGTTGCTGGTTCTGTTTCTGTCCCTAGTCCAGCTCGGTCTGTAATTTTAGATACGTTTTCACCTGTTTCTCTCTCTGAGCTTGTCAGATTAGTCAGTACAATGAAGAAATCCTCTTGCTCCCTCTATGTGCTGTCTACATCCTTGTTTAAAGATGTTTTTCAGTCCATCGGTCCCTGCATCCTGACAATAATTAACTCATCCCTGCTGTCTGGTCAGGTCTCTGAGTATTTTAAGGAAGCTGTCATCCTTCCTCTTTTTAAAAAAAACGAGCTTGATCCCTCCCTCCTGAGCAGCTATAGACCCATTTCCAACCTTCCATTCATTTCCAAAATTTTAGAAAAATTTGTTGCCAAACAGCTTACAATTGCTCTGGAGACTCATGGGATTCTTGATAAATTTCAGTCAGGTTTTCGCAAAGCTCATTCCACAGAAACTTCTCAGAGTAACCAATGACATCCTGCTGACATCTGAAGCAGAGCGATGCCGGACACTGCTCTGTACTACTGCTGCTGGACCTGACCGCAGCGTTTGACACCATCGACCATCATGTCCTGCTGGACAGGCTGAAACACTGGGTCGGGGTATCAGGATCTGCCTTAAACTGGTTCGCCTCTTATCTGTCAGGAAGATCATTTTTTGTAACTTTTTCTAAATTTAAATCCTCGTGTAAGGCTGCACGTTGGTGCAGTGGTTAGCGCTTCTGCCTCACAGCAAGAAGGTTCCCGGTTCAAGTCCTGGCTGGGGGTCCTTTCTGGAGTTTGCATGTTCTCCCCGTGCATGCGTGGGTTTTCTCCGGGGACTCCGGCTTCCTCCCACCGTCCAAAAACATGCTTCATAGGTTAATTGGTTACTCTAAATTGTCCCTAGATGTGAATGTGAGTGTGTGTGGGTGTGTGATTGTGGCCCCTGCGACAGACTGGCGACCAGTCCAGGGGTGTGCCCTGCCTTCGCCCATGAGTAGCCGGGTTAGGCTCCGGCAACCCCGTGACCCCGAAAGGGATAAAGCGGATTGGAAAATTAATGAATGAAGGAATAAATCCTCGTCTGCATCTCTCACCTGTGGTGTACCACAAGGGTCTGTTTTTGGACTTTTACTGTTTATTTTATATCTGCTGCCTCTACAGCATATTTTAAGGTCTTTTAAGGATATCTCTTATCATTTTCATGCTGATGACATTCAGTTGTGCGTGTCTTTTAAACCTCAGGATGTTTTTAAAATACAGATTTTACTCAGATGTTTGGATTCTGTCAAGAGCTGGATGAACGAAAACTTTCTTCAACTAAATGAATCTAAAACTAAAGTACTCGGGTGTGCTCCTAACAAATATCTGCCTCAGAGTCTTGGTCCACTTGCTTCTTTTATCAAGCCCTCTGTGAGGAACCTCTGTGTTATTTTAGACCCTGTTTTATCACTTGACTGTCACATCAAGTCACTTGTTTGTTCCTGTTTTTATCATTTGAAGAATATTGCTAAATTGAGTCCAACTGTGTCACATTCAGAGATGGAGATGCTCATTCATGCTTTTATTTCTTCTCGTCTTGACTACTCCAACTCCACTGGCTCCCCATCCGCTACCGAGTGCATTTTAAAATCCTGGTTTTAACTTATAGAGCCATTAAGAACCAAGCACCGGTCTATATAAAAGACCTCTTGCAGCCGTATACCCCAAGCAGGTCCCTGAGGTCATGTGACCAGGGTCTGCTGGTCGTTAAGAAAACTAGGTTAAAAACTAAAGGTGACCGAGCCTTTGCAACAGCGGCTCCATCTCTTTGGAACTCGCTTCCTCTTAGCCTCAGATCCGTGGACTCAGTGTTTTCTTTTAAAAAGCAGCTAAAAACTTATCTTTTTAAAATTGGATTTCCTTAATTTGGTTTTACTTTTTGTGTGTTTTACTTCCTGTGTTTTTATTGTGAAGCACTTGGTGATGTTTATCCTGAAAGGTGCTATACAAATAAATTTTATGTGTTTCACTTGTGTCCCACTGTCAGTTCTGTTCCCCTGTCAGTATTTAATGAGTTTCCTCTCCTCACTTCGCTGCAGATTTGTTTTGTGTCTCTGGTCTTCAGTTTCTTGTCTCTCCTGCCAGGTGATTTTTTTTGGAGGTCTTGTTGTGATTTTTGACTAGTATGAATTTTGACTTTTTTTGTGGATTTCGGTAATAAAGAGTCTTTGTTTTTTTTTTGGAGCTGCCACCTGCCCTACATTTGTGTCCGCTGAACGAAATCTGACAATTATGTTTTAGAAATCACAACATAATTTAAAAAAAAATTCATGGAAAAATAAATAAGTAAAGGAAAAATAAAAAAAGGAAATGGAAAGGAAGTATTTTTTGGAAATCAAAATGAAATGTTAAAATTAAACAAAGACAAAAACAGAATAGGTAGGTATTATGGGACATCACAGATTGAATGATGACGTTTGTCCATCAGTTTAACAGAAAGTTACATGGCATGAAGCACCTTAAACCAAAAACATATACATTACTGCTGACCCAAACATAGCTACTGCTATTAAAGAATAGTATTATTCAAGAAATACCAATGAAGTGCTTCTGGATATGTTCTGTACACCCAAAACTTTACAGTTTTGTTTCAATTTTAGCTCAGTGAAGCTGTCAGCAGTCAGCGTTCTTTCTCCCCCTCTGGTCACCGTCTCCAGAATACTGACGGCACTCAATCCCAAGCAACCCCAGCGCACAGTGTCTGGATGCCTCCCACCTGACAGCTATCATCAGCTAACCAGCACACTTAAGCACCGCTCAGAGCCACGTTCAGTGTGAAGTATTGTTTGTGTCATCAAGTCTGCATACTTAGCATTTCATCTTGATCTGATTACCTGATCTGAGTTTATCTGACTCTGCTTCATATCTGACTCTGCCTCTTTGCTGCCTTCCCTGACCTTTTGCCTGGATTCTGATTCTGATTAGCTTGTGGACTCTTAGTTGAGTTTTGCTCCTGTCTGTACCAATAAGCCTGCTGCAACTGGAACCAGCTGCCTGCCCGTTTGTGACAGAAGCACTTTAAACACTAACTTTTTCATGTAATTTATAATTTTTGTAGAATTGTGTTTCAAAAAAGGTACTTTCAGTTTACCAGTTTGATACTGGCAGGGATTAAAAAGCAACTAGATCATGTAAAATTGCTGAGTTAAATACAATGGGGTGGAAAAAGTAGGTGTACCAAACATTGGTGCACCGATGAAAATAAGAAATTTGTAACCAGTGCAAAAAATGTAATCTAGACCCTTGAGGTAGGCATGACCACAAGGCAGCAGCACTCAGAGGATGAAAATAATCAACAGAGAAGGAAAAATGTCACAAAGAAGAACCACCCATCTGTACTCTACCTTCTCATCTGGAATACATCGGCGAACATTTTCCAGGTAAGAACTGATGTTCTCCACGTTTGTGAAGCGCAGGAGGATTTTGGCAAAGTCTTCCTCACTGATGGTTGTCATTCCTTTAGAGTAGGTCAGAAACTCAATTTCTAACACCTCTGTCTGGAGGTTATCCATGAACCTGAGAAATAGAGAGAGAGAGAAAGTGATAAAAAAGATACAAAAAATGTGGATTATGTTTTTTTGCAGATTTGAGATACCTGTAAAAGTCCTCAAAGGTAAGTTCAGCTTTTCCTTTCTTCCCAAAAAAGTGCACCAGTAGTGTTGTGTCAATTGTGATGTTCTCATCTGATCGCTAACAGAGAAGCAGATGATCAAAGAGGATTGTTCAACCACGTGGCAAAGAGCTACAGCAGGATGAGTCAGGCATCAATCCAACATGGCAACCCATGTGCCAGGCAAAGAAACAGGACTCTGCTCCACATGTGCAGCAGAGGAGCAGCAACAAACTGTCATCGACATTTATCAGTTCATATGTTCAGCATCCATCATGATGTAAAAAAAAAAACAGTCTAGAACACAAAGTGTAAGTACAGGACATCAGTGCTTTTAACTGGCCAACAAGAAGTGGCGGTACTCTCTTTCATGGTAGTCGAGACATAAAATGCAGAGAATTTTGAATGAACAATTCGATCAATAAAAAACGTCATTTTTTCTATGTGTCATAATATGAAATAACCCTAACCCTAACTCATTGAAATGTGGTCGGGTGAATGCAGGCTGGTTGAAACTTTGAACATGATTCACTTTGTTTCTCACTGTTTTCCTGACAATCTATTTATCATAAACACTTATCATCCTGCATTCATAGCCAGCATCTCTTCAGTACTGCAGCTGCTAACATCCTCTGAGTTAAAGCACACACGGCATGGTTCTTGCCAGTAACCGCCTTGCAGCATTCCTCCGCCGCACCAAAGTAACACCTAAAAATGGTTGTTCCTGTTGTTCAAGACTGGTAATCGAAATATAAAGTTTAAAGAAGTTAAAACCATCCCGACGAGGACTTTAAAGCGCTGCACCTCCAACTTTCTCTTGTTGTGTTGACCCGCCTCGTACTTCCTGGCCAATGACTGAAGAGATCTTTAGTCACATGGTTTTGTTTACAAGCTTTGGTCTGAAACAGAAATCTCCCGTAGACGCCAGTCTGATAACAGACCAAACTCAATCTTTCTGAAACAAATTTGTGTTATCGGACCGAACCAAACAATGTAGTCAGTCTGAATAAACCCTGAGTTTGAATTCTTTGTAAAATCTCAATTCTAGCTTCATTTGACATGTGTGGACGAGATGTTAAAGTCTGATATGGATTCATTGTAAATATTTCTCTGCCATCATATGCAGCATGTATATGCATAAGGAGTGTGTGGATGTGTACTTTGAATGGTGTTATCAATGCAACAGCTAAACCAGGGCTCTGCAACCTCTAACAGAACCATTTGGGCCGCTTTCTTACTGACAAAATCGAGTTAGAGCCGCAAAATCTCACTACGCTTCTTATAAAAATACACTTTTTGCGTCCAACTTTTAAATATTTACAATAATTAAACTATAACAGTGTTATAATTTCTATAGGCTACATAACAATTTGATGTATTTTAGTCTGACAGCAGCACATTCAAGTTATTTTCAAGATAAAATTCTGTGTCAAAAAGATCCTCTTAAAGGAGTACATTTACTTCCACTTACTGTGATGCAATTCTTTAATTAAAGAACTTTGCTTCTGAACATAAACTATAGATACTGCTGTGCAGCAGAAGATAAGAATGTGAGCATTAAACCTAATCTAACGATGAACAGTTCTGACAATAGGTGTGATCATTTTACTCAGTATTCTGACATGTGTGCATTTTGGAGGATTGATAAAACACAAAAGGCTTCTTAATTTAGTGTCATGTCAGGAGTGATTAAAACAAGTTTATTTTATTATTATAAGATCATCTCATTAAAAAAAAAAACCTAAATGACAAAATGTTACAAACAAACTCATTATTGATCCACAATAAGAAACAAATCAGCTTCTATGAAGCTCCAAACAAAAGCTTCTGGTGAAACATTTTAATAAAAGAACATTTTTAGAAACAGAAAACATAAAACACTACAACTGCTCCCCCTCACCCCTGCTCGCTCATGCTCCGCCCCCTCCCCTCAGCACCACTCGGTGCACGCGCAGAAACTCTCTCTCTTCTCTTTTTCATGGAGGTTCTCCATGAATAGGGGTTCACTACTCTATGTTATTTGCATCTGAAGTTAAAGGAAGAACTTGTTTGAGCTTTTATGGGAACGTGTAAAACTCAGAGGAGGAAGGAAACATGAACGTCACATCTCTGCAGTACTGAGTACCGGCAGGACTTCTGGCATGGAGAAGTGGCGGTACTCTCAAGAGCTATTTTTAGAAGTCTCAGTACCAGGTGTACCGGCCCACTTAAAAAACTGCACACTAATTTGGTCTAAAAATAGCTAAAGAGCTTTCATGTGTTATTTCATGATTGTTTTTGGAAACAAAACAAAAGCCACAGGAAGTGGACAGTACTCTCTTTGCAGTCTAGACTGAGGATTCTTCCTATAGCAGCACAAAAATATGAGGTATGATGGCTGTCAAAAGGAAACTTATTTAGGAAGACAAAAATGGGCACAAATTAACACTTTGTGCACAATTTTTGAAGAAAATTTTCACTCCAAATTTTTCTTTTTACATAGGATTTGTCTGTTTTGACTTCAATTTGTCTTTGTTTTGAATCCAGCTCTCGCTTGTCTTGAATACTAACTTCTCCTGTCAACAAACTGTCAAAAAGATGTCACGGGGTCACAGGCATATACTTCCCCCAGAAGGGAAATTGTCACGGCAGCAGCCGGCCTGCTGTTGATCACCTGATTCCCTCCACCTGTGCCTGCTCCTATATCTCTCTGCCTCTGCCCTTCATTCTCTGCTGGATCATTGCACTACAAGCTCTCAGAGACATCCCCAGCTGTGTTCATGCTCGCCACTGAAGCTGACTACCAGCTAACCTGCTCAGCCTGTGTTCCAGCCTTTATCCAGACGTCATACTGCCAGCAGCTGCCGTTACATGCCCCTGTCTCTCTGCTGCTCCATTTCTTCCAAAGCCTTGTAAGTCCCCATACCTTCTCCTTTTTAGAAACCTTCCCAGAGATCCCTGGTGATTTTGAGTTGACCTATGGCATCAAGAATTGGTGACTAAGCCCCAGGCCATCCTTTTTTTTTTTTTTTTTTTTTTTTTTTTTTTTTTTTTTTTTTTTTTTGGGCTGTTTTCCACCACTTCTGGGTCTGAAACGATCTGCTGGTGCATTGTTTAAACAATCGGCTGTTTTCTGACAACCACAAAACATCGCTATAATATGATCTGTTTTATTCCATTTGCAACAGCACTATGGCTATAATTTGTTTGTATCTGTTTATAAGGTTAATAAACCTCAACAACACGCATGCACAATTTGAACTATCGATGTTTCGGGACTCGATTAATATGCCTGTGACGTATTTTTGACAGTGAATTAAAAGGACCAATTTCATATTCAAAACAAAGACAAATCATATTTAAAACAGACATGTTAAAAGTAAAACTAAATTATGTATTACTATTTTTCTGCAAAGTTGTGTTCATATTGTTTTTGTGCACAACTTTGTATTTTTGAATACGACTTTGTCTTTCTGATTACGTTTCTCTTTGAAAGATTCCTTACCCCATACAAAAACACGCTGAGACGTGAAGGCAGACATTGAAACAGAAGCCCAGACAAACATTCAGAAACACAATGAAGAACAGCATCGTGCTTTCCTACACTGATCTACCAGAGCATGATGAGGACAGACACAAATCCACAGCATCAAACTGAAAAACAAAGTCATAACATTCATGCCACATGTCACACACAGACCCTTAAAACAGAGCCTCCATCACCAGCAGCAGCCCAGCAGCCATGCTGAAGTTACACCTTTTTCTGTTAAGGCATGAGACCAACAGACACAGTTGGTAGAGTATCTGATTTTGTCTGTTATGTCTTCACTCTGTCATTAGATCCTGAACTCTGAAATGTATTCTTTGGGCTTGAACTTGTAGCTTCTCTGTGGTCGCTGATTTCTTCTGATTTAAACTGACTAGAATCCATAAGATAAATGATATGAGTTTTCAGCCTTTAATAAACAGTTTTCTAAATTAAAATTGATGTTTAATTCCAGCATAGTTAAGTCAGAAAAAGGTGACTGCATAAGACTAAAAACAAAAGACATCATCTTCTCTCTGTCTGCCATGCCTCACTCAGCCAATCAGAAGTCAAATTCTTGACCATGCTGGGAAGAAGACAGATCTCAAAGTGATTAAAATCTCAAGTCATTCTAGAATATGGAGCATTTATGCCATTTTCATCACTGCCACGACTAAATTAATCACCATGATGCCATTCGTGGTTCTACCTCAAGAGTAAAATCCTAAAGTCCAATGTGGGACAAGAAGAAAATGCCAAACAAGATGATAACATTTATATTTGAAAAAACATGAAATCTTTGTGTTTTTTTGTACTGATTAGTGTATCATTACACAGTCAGAAATAAGAACATGAAAAATATGTAGAAACATACAATATGAATTATAAATATGACACCCCTTCCACTCAAATGCCCCTGCAAATGGAGGGGTAGAGAGGACGGAAGGATTCGGCCTAATTGAACTTGTGCTTGAATTTGTCTTTGATGAAGCCAGACTTCCTTCAACACGAGCGACAAACACAGACTTATCATTTCTTGGTCCTATTTTTCTCTGACTATCTGGAGGTTTCTTTCATTAAGTCTCTAATTATGGACAAAGAGAACCAAAATAAGTTTGTTCTTTTATCTTTAAACTGATGCATTACCGATGTCTTGATGACACATGAGCAGTTCAGACAATGAGACAGCATCCAGGTGGCATGTCTCTGCTTCTGCTTTCTGTGTGGACTCTGCTTCTTCTGCTTAGTTTACAACTTGTATGTCTCTTTGGACTGAAGTTTATTGCTTCAATAATGGAAAGTTTATTTTAGGACACATCTGGATGTGTATTTAAGTTGATTTTTACAGGATGTGAGTCCTTTCATGCAAAAGAAAAAAAAGACAGATGGTTTCAGTCTGAATGTTAAAGGCACCTCTAAGGTAAACACAACATCTTTATTTTGGTTTTGTGAATAATTATTGACGTTCATAGCAATTGGGAACATAAACAGTTTTAAAATCAATTTACTGACAAGTGCTGCAGGATGGTGTAGTGGTTAGCGCTCTCGCCTGACAGTAAAAAGGTCCTGGTTCAAATACCAGTTGTGACCTTTCTGTATGGAGTATGCGTGTTCTCCTTGTTCATGTGTGTTTCCTCCCACAGTCTAACAGCATGCTTCATAGGTTGACTGGATTTCCAAATTGCCCCTAGGTGTGCATGTGATTGTGTGGTCCTGCTACAAACAAGCAACCTGTTCAGTGTGTATCCCACCTTTACCCAACTGTTGCGGGGATAGGCTCCAGCAACCCCATGACCCTGAAAAGGATTCAGCAGGTTCAGATAATGGTTAAATGGACAGATGAGTGGAATTTTGCTGAAAGAAATTAAACATTTTTCTTTCTGTGTTGTTGATTCAAAGTTATTACATTTTATTTGATTAAACAACACAGAACAGTAGCTTTGAGCTCTTGCTTCTTCAGTTGAATGAATTATGTAATTACAGATAAGCTGATGCTGTAAACAACAACACTAAGGAAACGGTTAAGCATTGGTGTTTTTAGCTCGCTTTGAACTGAAATGAAGGCAGGATAAGACTTAATTTAGTGACCTAATAGAACAGTAGCCAGGCAGTAATGTTTTGAATGGGATCAGCCTTTACCATTCTGCATATGTCAAAAAGAGTCTTATCCATGTTCTTGATGATAACTATCCGTATGGAAGGTTTTTTTTTTTTTCTTGTAAGGAGTAGTTAGTATTTTACTAGCTCGTCTGTTAGCTCCATCAGGATTTGACCTCTAAATCTTTGTCACTGCATGTTTGGTCTTTGCATTCTTCTCATAGCAAACTTATAATTCCTGGAAACGTAGTTCGTGCTGTGTGAATCCAGCCTTTTCCGTGACAATATAATGGTAACCAACACCTGGAGTGTGTGTGTGTTTGTCCATCTGTGTGTATTTTTGTGTCTTTGATCATGAGGTGAAGGCTAAAAACAGTAATTACTGATGTAAACATTGCATGTTCTTCCACAGCCTCTATGTGTATGAGTAATGCTCAGGAAGAAAATGCTCTTTGCTCAGGTCTGGCTGTCAGTCAGACACACCTTCCAGCTGTGAAAACAGTAAACCCTTCTTCTTCTTCTCTTCATTTCACCTTCTTCCCTAATGCACCTTGCTTTTTGCCTTAGGTGAAGGTGAAGGTGCAAGTGCCATTGCAATTTCTCAACCGTTTCTGCTTCTTCTCCTCTGACCAGGGAGCCTTCGCCTTCATCATGTCGTCACCACACATGCATTTAAGCCTGTCTTATTCCATGCTCAGAGGATAGTCTTGAACTGTGCTCCCCAATACGTTCATGCTAAGCAGTTCCTTGCCCGTCTGCCTGTGTTTTTGGACCTCCACCTGTTCCTACGTCTCCCGCCTCACTCCTGTGTCCTGACCCTGGCTTGTTTTACTGACCACGATTCTGTCTTGCCCTCTCTGTACTTCTGCTGCATTAAATCCAGTTGCACATGGATGCACACGCCTCAGTGTCTTCGTTACATAAACAGAACACCAATTGAAAAAATACAAGCAAATACGTTTTTAGGACTAACAATTGATTACAATTATTCACAAAGTAGGATCAAAATTACAAAAATTACAGCACCTAGTTTATTATCCAACACTACAAATACTATACAAAGCACATCATAATTAATTGTCAAATCATATACAGAAAATGTTTGTGTTTAAAAAATGTTATTAGCAAATTGTTTGAATAAATTATAAGAATAATAACTTAACTGATTATATAAGTTTGGCAAAATTATTTGCAAATAGCCAACAATGCATTCATTATTCTCATGGGTTTGATGCTACTATTGTTCATAATGTAGAAGATGATGGTTATAACCAGAGGTATGGACTCGAGTCACGTGACTTGGACTCAAGTCAGACTTGTGTCATGAATTTGACAACTTTAGACTCGACTTGGATTTTTACAGCTCTGACTGGTGACTTGACTCATACTTTAGCCCTTCGGATTTGGAGAAACTTGCTATTTTTCCAAAAATCCCAAAATTAAAAAGCATATTGACAAAGCCTGTGCTGCAGTCTCTCTGTTAGTTTACATCAATGTGTGAAGTTGGCACGACAGCCAATCAAATGAGATTCACATTGGTTTAATCCGACAATCCAACTAATCAAATTGGAGAAAAACATTGCTCATCACAGGGACATACAACCACACACACCTAGGAACAATTTAGAAAAAAAATGAATCAACCTTTGAATCTTTGGGAGAAAACTGGAGAATAAACATGTTATACCAATTATTTTTTTAATGTAAAGTGAGGATTACATCATACAAAAGCTACAACATCTGATGTATGACAGCACATACAAGACTGAATGAAGTGACCAGACACATGATGGTGGGTGGAAAACAGAAGAGATTTTTAGCAAAGAGACGTCTGAAGAGTTAAAGGGCCTAATTCATACTAATCTTAAGCCTTCCAGAGTAAACTATAGCCATATATTCAATCATTTATTACCTTTAGCACACCGAAGAACATCTTTTTATGAAATATGAGTTATTTTTGTGAGCTCCTTTTCCTACCTGGAAGTAAGACACCTCAATCTCTTTTTTTTTTTTTACCTATCCTGTCCAACAGCTGAGAAAACAGATCAGAGCTGAAGGCCTCTTGTGTTGGACACATTTAAATTTTATAATAGGGGGTTATAAATATTCTGACACACAAGGTTTATATTTTTATAAAGCCCTTTTGTATTTGAGGTTAAATGTTTTTGATATTATGTTTGTATACTTTTTTTTTGTTGGACCAGATGGAAAGGAGGGTAGAAAAAGAAAGTGGGATGCTAGAGACAGGAAAAAGAGGGTATAAAAGACAAGGGAGAAAAAAGGGAGGAAGGAAGGGAGGGCTGAAGAAAGTTGAATGATGATTAAAGAAGTAGGGGGTAGAATCCTGAAGCAACAACTTGCTGGAGATTTACCATCATTACTGTCAAGTGTAGATGTGAGCCAAAAGGGACAGGGAATGTCCACACAGATGCCTCAATCTCTAAGGCTCCGCCTTTCACTCCCTGTGGGTGTCGCCCATTTCATGACATCATCCCAGATTTGGCCTCAGCAGCGTGTCTGCATTTTGCCCACGAAAGCCAATTTTCGAGTTTTTGAAAATGAAAGCGTTTTGTTAAGCGCCACTAGCTCCGTGGAGAAAGTGGGTTTGTGCTACCCTGGAGTGGAGCTGGTAGTGCAGACTCTTCTCAGTCGTTCTCAAGATAGGGAGTGGCTGGTGCTCAGACAGCAGGGTTTTAGATGAATGCTCAGCGATGACTGAAAGGAGAATAATATGGCTTGTGGGTTGTTTTTCATTGGGAATTAACATTATATACACTTAAAAGTTTCAAAAAGTGTATTTTGCATGAAATAGGCCCTTTAAGCAGTCTTGGAAATATTTTTCCAAGAAGAAAAAGAAAAATCTAAAGTTTCTTGTTTTTCCAGGAAGAATAAAATAAATACGTATAAAAGAAATTTTGAACATCAAATACAGCTAAGAATGAGTGATCATCTTGAATTTATAAAATATATAAATCTATACTAGCATTTAGCATGAGACAAAACAAAGTGGTTCTCTAGGGTTGTCAACGTTAACAAACACAATTAATTTTTAAAAAATTAATGCATTAATATCTATTAACGCAGATAAATTACACATCAAAAGCAACTGTTTTGTGTTGGAGGGTTCACAGCGTGCATTCATTTATGAAAATACACATTTCGTCTGCAACATGGTCACACTTACACAAAATAAATATTCAATCAATTTTTAGCACTTTATTCTTGTTATTTTTGGGGTTTAGCTTTTCACCAACGGCGGACTGTTTGATAAGTAATGTGGCCTGTTGTCACGGTAACACGAGAATGCATCGCTGGGCCGGCAGACATTGACTGCAGCAGCAAAGGAAAGCGATATACCGTATATCGTCCAATAATGGCCAATCTCTAACAGACGCCGGTCTCCAATTTACGCCGGGTCTAACAGGTGTTAGTTGTCTTAGACGTCTCTAATAGTGGCCGGACTCCCCCACCCCCCTGTGCGCGTTCCTCGTACTCAGTCAGGCAGAGGGTGTGGGTTGGGTGTCTGTGGCTTTCATGTCACAGATGTTGATGTCACAGATCACTGATGTTTTTGTAGAGCTTTTCAAAATAAATCAACCTGATCTCTAAACATCATCCATGTCTTTAATGCATAGTAAATGAGATAAACACAGACATCGCTCTATGTAGCTAACAGGCTAAAAACATTAGCTGCTAGCTCCACGTAGCAATTCTGGAGTGAATAATAAACATATCAGAGAATAGCGTAAGCAGATGGGTGAAACCATGGAGACGGCTGCCGAAAGAAAAGGAGCAAGCCTGGTTTCCTGGTGAGCAGAGAAAGCAGCAACAAATTAAAAGAACTGGTTTAAACATGGATTACTGAGCAAAGGAAAAGGTGCGCTTGTCTCCAGGAAAATGATCGGCATGAAAGTGAAACTGATTTTTGATACAGAGATTGACGTTCACAGCCAGTGTGAAGCAGAACAGAATAAAATGTTCTCATCATATAATAAATCCTGAAATATTCATCTGTTATTTTCTGCATTTTGTGACTCAATTTTAAACAAAATGAACCCATTAACCATCATCATTCTGTCTGTGACGGAATAAACACCAGTCTCTAATAGACACTGGTCTCTAATAAACACCGGGTTGGCCGACAGTTTTTTTAAAATACCGCCTGAGCTACTATTGGAAGATATACGGTACATGCTGATCGTCACGATAGGTTAAATAAAGCATCAGTTCAGAGAGAAAGTTCACCTCTGACCATCTACCGCTCTGGCCTTTTTATAAAATTTACGTCGTATAAAATTTACCAAGTAAAACATTGTAATTAATGAGATTAATCACGATCCAAAAGTGTGATTAATCTGATTATTTTTGTTAATCGATTGACAGCACTCAATTATATATATATTTATGCTCCATTTGAACATAGTTACTGCACACATGGCTGCAGACTATGGTCTCTATGGTTTATACATCAAAAAAACGTTTTGAAGGAGTTATGCTGGCATTCCTGATGTAGCAGTGCCACAATAAACATTTGGAAATATTCCGATAAGAAAAAAATGGCAAAGACATGGTGGAAGGTATGATTTTTGTGTACCTCTGACAGGTCAGAAAAGAGGACTTGGGTGGCACTTCGCCTCAAAACATCCCAGTAACTCCGCGCCACAAACTCCTGACAGTCTTTCTTTAGCACCTGTTGGAATGGTCAAGCAGTGCCAGCATCAGTCAGTTCTAATCTAACCAAAGTAAACTTACAAAGTTTGTTTATAGATGTTCATTATTAGAATGTAGTAAATTTAATACATTTATATTACCACTGCTAAAGAAAGCCACAAACAAATATTTTCAACTTTTGACATTGAAACCTTCCAGACTCCTCATTGAGAACATAGTTAATTATTCATGTTTTAAAAGGAGGAGAAGGAGGGTGTAAGAGCAGAGATGTTTGTTCATCTTAGTCTGTTTAACAACCAGCTACTGTTTACAGTTTCATGATTGACTTTTTGTTCTTGCAAAATATTAATGTCAGTCCAATGAGACGGCTATAGCTGTGATATTGGGCTATAGAAATAAAACTGAATTGAATTAAAAAGACAAAATTATGAGAAAGTAGGTTAAACATTTTGAAACGTGTGTTTACTCTATTACTTCTTTGTTGAGCTTTTGGACAATAACTTTCAGATTCCTGGAGAGTCATGTTTTTCCCTTTTAGTTGTTCCACATCTGTAAGTACATTTGTAAAATCGGCAGCGCAGTTAAGTGCATTGCATTAGTAAAAAATCTGCAAAATCTTTTTTGCCAAAGCCACAAATCTGACTTTCTCTTCGATTTTTGCACAAGTTGGATAATTGACACCTGACAAAACAATACTTTATGCTTAAATATATTAATTTAACAAACAGGATCAGAAATCAATGTGAGTCAGAACAACACTGCAGAGAGGCCTGGTCACCAAATACCTGGTCCTCATGCTGGTCACCAGACCGTTCATTCTCCAAGCATAGTGAGTGCTTGGAGAATGAATTGCAGTTCCACTCTTAAGCCTGATGGGGTAGATAATCCTCTTTAGTGAGCTTGCAACAACAGAAGAAAAGTGTTTGTTTTAAAGGGCACTGTAAAAATGAACTCTGTGCCTGCTGTGGCCCTGTCTGTCTGTCACTGAAATTGTTTTTAAATGTATTTTTCAGCTGATCTACGGATGGCTTCAGACAAAACTTTCTGAAACAATTTTTGACAAATTTCAGCAGTTGAGCTCAATGCCCGGGAACAACTGGTGTCTTCTACACATCAACTCTGATTGTGTTTCAAATCCATCCTGCTGTGGGATGGTGTCCTGTTTCCCAAGTCTTCTAATCTGGTTGTAGTACTCTGAAACAACTAGAATGTGTAGTACATAATACTACATTTGCATGCTAGTACTCTACAATTCTTGAGGTACTCATTTTTTGAGGTAATCATCACTCTTTTTTTTCATGATCTAATCTCGATCTCTTTCTACTTGAAGACTGAAATGAAATAGATGCTGCCTCCACCAAAAAAGATTGTCAGTATTTTCTCAGGACTTTAAACAAAGAGAAGCTGTGGGACCCACTCTCACAGATGCTGAAAAACAAGCAACAGACTGCTGATGCTAAAAACCCCCTGGTTGCTGGAGATGGGGGTCCAATAAGCTTCAATGAGACAAATGAGATAGTGTTTATCCTCTAGGACTACAGTCTTCCAAAAAACTGACTGAAAACTTCATTCAGCCTGAATGAAGCAATTTAAGGCATTTAGAATATATTCTTATGGAACAACAAAGACTAAATCATAATCATAAGTGTTTGGAATGATGAGTAAACTTTGTTTATTTACTGCCATGTCTATTGTGTGGGCTTCATTCGAACTGTCTCATCCTAAGGTAACATTGACTTCATAAAAACAAGTATTTCCTCTGTCAAATGAGCTGCATATTCAGACAGTAAAAAGTTTACATTTAGTTCAAGAGGTTTTTAACAGGTCAGGATGTTAAGCTGAAACGCAGTGACAATACAAAACTGTCATTTCTGTTGACAAGGAGAGACACTGTAAGTTTACAAAAGAACTGATTTTGCTAAAATATTTAAGAAATCAAGAAAACACTGAACATTTAAAAGTCAGTGCCACGTTTTATAATCAAAAAAGAAATCAGGACTTTTGTGGCTGAGCTTTCTCTATTTGTTCCAGGCTTTCGTTTCACTGCATCAAATAAAACTGTTAAAAGGACATTTTCAAGTTTTTGTAAACAAATTGAACTTTTACTAAGTGATGGAGCCAAACCTTTTAAACAGCAATACTTGTATAAAAGCTCTTCTTTTATGGAATGAAGCAGCTGCCTCTCTTTCTATGTCCCCTAATTAAAAAAAGGCTAAGCTCCAAGCGGAGCTCCTGACCACCCACCTCGCCTTTTTACTCTGAGGAGAAGGTTCTGGCAGTCATCTTAACGTGACCATGTTCCACGTGGAACTTCAAAGTGACAATGTAGCTGTCCATCACTACTCTGAAAGCAGTATGAGGAGAGTGTGAGGGAAAGACTGCTTACTGCTGGTTCTCCCTCACAGTTTGAATTCATAGTTATGTGACCTCAGATGGCTTAAGCAGATTGAACTTCACAGAACAGTGTAATGTATGGAAACACTTTGGTTCTTAATTGTTCATAAAGCAATCATCACGCTGAAGGTAACTCACACATGACGCAGCTATCTTTTTAGAGGCATTCACTTAGGAGGCAATGAAGGACATATTACAGACTATTTATTTATTAGTTTTAGAGAGTTCTTAGGGACTGGGTGGGGATGAACGGGACAATCAAAAAGTAAATATGATTGGTGTCCTGGTTTTGGCAAACTTAAGGACACACACCCTAAACATCTGTTTACATTCCGCAATGAGAGCAGTTCACAAAAACTCTGGGAATTCATGTGTTTCCTGTCTCAATGATAGACGTTTAGGACTGTCTTCATCTGCCTGATCTTTTCCTATTAAAAACAAAAAAATTAAATGTGATACTTGCAGATGAGTTGTGGACAGCTGTAAACAGCCTAGTAGTGCATATTTACTGGGGAAATTTAAACGCGTAAGCGTCATTGTATCATGTCAGACAGTAAAACTGTGAAAAAGTTTGTGTTGATGTTTATAGTAAGTTTAGCATTGTTTGAGTCAAAGACATTTGTTCAACAGCAGCTCTGCTCAGCTGGTGCGCCTCCTGGAGGCAGCTTTGGTCATGACCGGTTCTAGTTGCTGTTTGTTTTCATATTGCTATGTCGTAACCGTGATCACTGATATGCTAAAAATATGTGGACCTCATTTTGCTCCAAAAAACAAATCCTAACCTACCAAATACTCTGAATCTCCTAAATTATGATGGTAAAAAAGGAAAAACATTAACACATCTCTCCAGACTTAAATTTCTGTCAATGTTTCTCATAAAAATGATGGAAAGTTAAGTTTGTCTTCTTTTTTACTTTTTCACTTAGAATGTATAATTTACTTACTTATATTTCAGATCAATTATAATTTATTTTAAATTATTCAGAAATTGTATGATTGAGATACATGTAAAATAAAAAAAAAACAAAACCCCAATACCACCTGTGAAGCAGGAAAGAAACAAAGACATTGTGGTTTTAGATACATACACTGTTTATGGGGGCAACCTGATATCCGTACAGCTGCATACTCTGACACACACAGAAAGACATGCAGAGAAGGCAGAAGAGTGAAGAACATGCAGCGGGAGAAGAATAAAGAAGAAAGAAGACATGTTAGTACACGTTCCACAGGACAACACATCTGCAAATACATTTAAAATAGGAATTATGCATGACAGCACTGCTGAGTTTTCTCTTTCACATGAATTCTATAGTTCATTTGAAGCAATTGAAATCTTTGTGACAAAACTCTGAACAGGACTGAAGTGTTTTCTGTGAGCCTGGAGGTGTCACACTACTTCTGTACAGTTTCTATGTGACTGTCTAAGCAGATTTGAGGACTCTAATGTTGTTTCAATGACCGTTGTTCTAACCCTGATTTCCCAAATGCCAGTTTTCGCACGTAAGCAAGTGATCAATCCAGACTGTAAACCTTTTATTTGGATTTGGGTCACAGAGATGAGCACAGGTGGACTTATCATTAAGCAAAGGTAGGTGATAGCCTGTTGAACACTCAATTAATCAATCATCAATTTATTTGCTATTTGTAATAGTTAAATCACATTGGAACAACAAACTGCAGGGCTCCCCGCACAGACAAGAGAAATCACAAGGACTCACATCAGAAAACGTGAATGAGTAGAATTAAAAGCACGTAATTAATACCATTTGTATAAAAATGTCTAACATAAAATTTACCCCCATTATTGTTTACCTCTGTCATACCCCCTCTCCCCCCAATCACTGAAATGCCATAAAATTGATCATCTTCTTATTCTGACTTTGTAGGTAAAATGGTTTTAGGTAGTTGGATATAATTTGGGTGGGTTTGGGATCAGCAGCTTTTAATTCCTCATTGAAATACATTTCAACCAGTGACGTGGTTGGGGGAGACAGGAGCAGTGTCTAACCTGTCAGAGCCTACACATAAAAAAGAATACATAAATGTGTGTTCCATAAATGCAATTTATATAGATTTGGTTCCAAATAATTTTATCCTCAAAATCACTGTATTTTGAGTATTTTCTGTCCAATTTAAGCGCAGGCTGAGGTGTGCCGCACGAAAGATTACGCAATCCCATGTGAAGCGGGTTTGATTGTCCCTTTAGTTTACTCAGCACAGGCTAATCCTATAATGTATTTTTTTTACATTCTTGACATTTTTATTAGATGTCCTTCCTTTCTATTTGAAAAGTAAAGTATTTGTGTTGTCTGTCATTTCTTTAGCTTTCTGATGTGAAGCTGGGCTAAAAAGAAGGCAAGAAAACAACTGGGCTTTTTGAGATATTAACATAAAAACAAATCATCATTTGTCAAATGTTAGTCAAACTTCCAAAAACTAAACCTTGTGTGCTGGTAAAAAGAGATCTAAAAAAGCAAAATGATCAAGCTTTTGATCATGACCCTTCTCTACTGAGATAGGACAGAATTTCTCTAAATGATGAGGTGGACTTAGGGTGGCAATATTTTCATGATGAGTTTTTCAAACTCATAAACACGCACCCCTACGCAGATTTAGGGTCAAAGGGCGCAACAATCTGTGGTTCTCCCCTGAGATTGACAGTCTGATTCAAGATAGGGATGCAGCCTGGTGAAAGCCTGAATCCACCTGTAAGGACAGGTGGGACTAAAGCACAACTCATGCATGTCCCTGACTGTTCCAGGAAGCTATAAAGTAACTGTTGTCTTTTTGCAGCTGCATTAAGCAGCTGCATTAAGTGACACCGACATGAACACTGTTGGTAATAGGGCTGGGCCTACAGTACTTCAATCCAAATGTTATTTTCCCAAATCAATTATGAATTTGATTTATTTCATTTTGAATTGATTTATTTCATGGTATAAGTTATTTGATTAACAGCTTCCCTCTGTCAGATCGATCTGGTTAGATAAATTGAATAATCAATTTATTGATTTTACTGTAACATAAAAACTCATGCTTCTTACCAACTGGGCTGATTTCTCAGCATCTCCTCGCCTTCCTTTCTTCTCATTCTTCTTCCTGAAAATCTCCTGCAGCTGCAAGCAGAGAAAGGAATGGTCACAGGAACACATAACGTTCACAAAGCCATCCACCCTTTCACACAGCTCTATGCTGTGATTTTAATACAGGTCATCTGCCAACACAATCAATAGTATTGATTCATTTTGCCTTAGTGAGTCATGTTTCAGAGAAATTAAAACATAAGTCTCTCCTAAAGTCAAAGGCATGGTGGAGTTTCACCTGCATTCTTTTTTTCTTGATTTCAGCTAACTGGGAACGCAAAAAATCAACCTTAAAGATGTAGGAATCAGACAGCGTTTCATGAACCCTTTTGGACACATAAAATCAGAAGGACATAATATTATGTTGGTGCTTTATTAAAATATCAAATGTGTTTCATCTAACAGCTAATTGTGCTTTTTGAGAACCCCGCTAAATAAGACTCTTTTACTAAATGGCAATTTATTGTGGGAATTCGTTGTTTGAGTAACATCTGCCTTTTCCCACAGGACTGTAGACCATTACCACTCCCTCCTGCTGATGCCACTCATTCCACTCCCACCCACCACCATAGATCCACTTTCTCTTTGGTGGAAAGTCTGTCCCTCCCAGCCTGCAGGGAAAGTAAAGCCCCCAAGCCCCACCCCCCCCAAAAAAGATGCAATTATGTGAGTTATTACTAAATCACCTCTGTAAAGAGGTGCACCGAAAATTAGCAGTTGCTTCTATGAGAAAACATGTTTTTGATTTGATTTGTCAACACGAATATTCAGATTTAAAGCTTGAAATTAGCATATATTTATCTGTGTGTGGGCTGCACGGTGGCGCAGTGGTTAGCGCTCCTGCCTCACAGCAAGAAGGTTCCCGGTTCAAGTCCTGGCTGGGGGACCTTTCTGTGTGGAGTTTGCATGTTCTCCCCGTGCATGCGTG
>BSAI01000109.1:168397-191422 GCA_036245035.1 Adrianichthys oophorus | reverse complement strand
GGTGTCGGCCTCCTGGGCCCGGCGGCCCCCTCCCCACGCAGGGAGAGGGATCCCTCAGTCCTCTGGCAAGTCCATGAGCGGGGTATCATATTCCACCTGAGCCTGGAGGGTGTCTGTGTCCTTGTGGTGCGGGTTCTGGTCCTTACCCTCGGGTGCCGGGCCCCTTCTCGGTCACAACATTAGGAGAGCCTGGTCGGGCAATGTACACCTTCGGGGACCCCCACTTCTCTTGGTCATCCTTCCTCTAGATGGGGGAAGCTGACCCCCGCCATGCTCTCTTCTAGATCTCCGCAGCTGCCTGGAGCTTTGGAGCGGGTCTCCCATGGGGGAGTACCCGGGGCTGGGGTGGGGGGATCTCAGAACTCCTGGGTGGTGGTGGGCGGCTTGTCTGGGGTGGTGGGGCTCTTGGGGGTGGGGCTCCGCGCTGGGCCGCCTGGTGCGGTGGGAGGGCTGCTCTCCTGACTGGGCTGGGCCTTGCGCTCTGCGCTTCCGTACCTCACTGCGCTCGGGTGTTGGGGGCCCGTGTGGCTGTCCCGGGGGCCCTGGTCTGGGTGCTTGGCCGGGCTGCCTGGCGGGCGGATCTCTTCCGTTGACCCCACAGTATGGGTTGCGGGGGTGGGCCCTGGTCAGCGCTGCCACCTCGCCCATTTTAGACCAACACTCACTATTGTAATGGGTATAAGCTCCAGCATTTTGTTGCCTGTAGATTAACAACTCTACCTTCCCTTCCAAGTAGTCCTTCTCAAAATTTATATAATCCAACCCCCCCCGCCGCCGCCGCTGCCTTCCACCCACCCCCCAACTCTCTCCCTTTCGCCCTTTCCTTTTCCGTCCGGTCCAACAAAAAGAACACAAACAAAATTCATATTAATAAAGTTTCGTTTAAATTACAAAAGGGGCTTATACCAACGTAAATTTTGTGTTCCCTATGATTTATGACCCCCGATTGTAAGAGTAAAATCTGTCTAATACAAGAGGCTCTCAGCTCATATGTGTTTGCTCAATTGTTTTGAACAGGACAAGTTAAAAAAATAAATAAATAAACTCCCAGCATGCTTTGGACCTCAGTCATCTTGTCTGCACCAGCTGTTTCGTATCAGCTCATCACCACCACTGCATATATGCCTGCTCACCTCTTTGTTCCATGCGTAGTCTTGAACTTCCTTGTGACTGGTCAGTCTGAGCGGTTCCCTGTGTATGCCTGCCTGTGTGTTTTTGAACCATGGTTGTTCCTTTGTCTACCGCCTTCCTTCCTATTTTGACCCTCGCCTGTCTCGACCATGCCTTGCCTTGACCTCCTGTGCTGTTCATTAAACTGTTTGCATATGGATCCACACGCCTCAGCTTTGTCCTTACATCTGGTATCTACAAAGTTTTTTCACGCTAATTTAGCTTTTAGCTAACATGTCAGCGATATGCCAGCTGTTTTGATTAATTTGACACCTACTGAGGTTTTTTCACCTTCAGTAATTTCTAAAAATTATGTTTTTTCTACAACTGTTTTTCTGCGGTTAGCAAAAAATTGCAGCATTGCAACTTTTCCAAACAAATCGCTGTAACTCCATCGACGTTTTTTCGCAGTGACATGATTTTTTTTTAGCAAAACGTAGGAAAAGCTCTTTAGTTTCCTTTAATATCACCCACAAAATCATTGGGCAAAATACCTTTTCCCCCACAGCTCCTAGACTGACATAAAGTTCACAGACTCCTCCTATTGTCCTCCTGTTCCTGTTCAACTAGCCTGTGATTTTTTTACATATCTTTTTTGCATCTTGTGGGTTTTTTTCTGCCATTTGTCTTTTTTGCATTCAAACACATTTTTTTGCAATTGCACAAATGTCTGGAATTCGTGGACAGTATTGCTCTCTTCTGTAATGCTTTGGTGCAATATACAGTTTTTCTGCCACTTATGGCCTTTCTGCAATTGAACAATTGTGTTTCATTACAATGGTAAGATTCCTCTACAGGTTAAGACCTATAGCTCCAAAAACTTCTGCAAACTTTATGCATTAAGCTTCAGCAAATTATTCACCATTCGCTATTCAGTGTACAGTGGTACTTCTGCTAAAAATTATGCAACTAAGAAATGAAAAGCAACCACCTTTTGCAATTATGCAATCAAACGTATTTATGTAGGAAATGCAACTTTTCTAGTAGTATTTATTAATACATTTTAAATATTTCAAAAAACTAACAACCTTTTTTATGAACAAGACGTTCTGGTTTTTTATGCTGAATAGGCAAACAATTAATGTAAAGAACACCAGCACACTTAAGTATATATAATATACTACCAATAAATGTAACAGCTTATAACAAATGCAGATGTGTTACAAACAATAGTAGCAGTTCTAAATGTGTGCGTTAAATAAAAAGGTTTTAGCAGAAGCAGAAGCCAAAGATGTCTGGAAGGGAAAATGTCTCCCACCTGTTTGGTCAGAGACCTCCAGGGCCTCCGGTCTGCAAGGGAACCACAAAAAAGAGAGCTTAGTCAGATAACATCTGTAAAATGTAGAAATAACAGCCTTAATGTTCTGTTTTCATCTACACACATGCATGTAGTCACACAATCGTTGTATATACACTAATCATCACAAAACTATTTTGAGTATCTAAAGCGCTCTGTGCCTGTCTTTGTAGTGTGTGTAATGTTGCTGTTAAAGCACATACTACTCTTGTTCTGGTTTATACAACAAAGTTAATCTAATTCAACTGCAAAGTGGGCATTATGGGATGTTGGCTGCTGAAAGGGAAGGAGTGGGTTAGGTATAGACATACACACAGGTGCACAGTTTCCACGCAATGTTGTGTTACAGAAAAAAAGTTGTCGCATATTTATTCTGAACTTTATGTTGTTGTCTGATTGTCACATAGAAAAACTTCTATGGTTCAGTTTAAACATTTACAGTATAAAAGTGAGTGTGAGGGGACACATGGAATTTATGTCTGTGTCTGTCAGTACCGGTCCGTGGAATCAATTGGCATTAATTGGCAGAGGATGTTACTAGAGTTTGGTGTTATTTTATTTATTAATATTAATAAATTTGCTCTGCATTCAAGTATACTGTCAGGTGTAAAGCAGGGTCCAGTAACAGGTGATCAGATCAGGAGAAACGCACAGTATGCAGGCAGGAAGGCACAAACAATACTTTCCATTTAGTGTGGCTCAGAGGAGTGCTTAAGAGTCCTGTGGCTGATTAGTTGATGAGAGCCAGGTGGTTGAGAGCCTTCAGTACTCTGGAGACAGCTCCCACCAGTGACCAGAGGGGGAGACAGAAAGCTGACTCAAGACAGAGCATCCTGCTGGCATGTTCTGCACCAGGTGGAGAACCTGTTGCAGATGAGAAGGCGGGACGTACACTCGATCGGCCGGATATGACGGCGGAGACAGCTCAGCAGCGTTGGAGTATGACAGCTTGCTGCTGAGCCTTCCCAATCTGAAACTGGAACCAAGAGAAGAAAAGAGACCATTGTGCCTGGCAGGGATTTAGATGTTTGGCTTCCCTGATGTACTCCAGGTTTTTATGGTCAGTCAGAACCAGAAATGGTTGAGACGCCCCCTCCAACCAATGCCTCCACTCAGATAATGCCTCCTTCAAGGTGAGCAACATCCCATAATGCCCCCCCGAAAAACAAACGGGGCATTGCAGAGATCAAAGTGCTTGACCAGATACTCATAGTGACAGAGGTGGTCCAAAAGGCGACCTTTCAGTCATCCCCCACTCGTATGTGGATTAGGTTGTAGGCAGCTTTATGAAGAAGCGAGCTGTGCAAAGCTGCTCCAGAGCTACAGGAACCAGAGGCAGCAGTATCTCAAAGTCACTTCATTCAGGCTGTGGTAGTCGATACATTGCCTCTGGCCGTGTCTTTCTTCTTAACAAGGAAGAAACTGGCTGAAGCTAGAGATGTAGACAGTCAGATGAAGAACTTTGCCAACTCCTTTTGAATGTACGCATGCATGGCGTCTGACTCAGGCCAGGACAGCCGCCCTCTGGCAGGCATAGCTCCAGGCAGGAGGTCAAAGGTGCAGTCATAGGGCCGATGAAGAGGTATCTGTGTAGCATGCTGCTTGTTGAAGGCCTCCCACAGGTCCTTTTTGCACCATCCACCTCCTATTTCGCGCTGCACTCTGCGAGGGTGGTGCCCGCAATCGGCCAAGACGGTGCTCGGTCCTTTGACCTTTCTGTGGTCCTCAGACAATGACCCTGGCAGTGTGTGAATGAAAAAGCCAGCCTGCGCTTTGACCAGACAATGCTGGGGTTGTGCCTCTTCAACCAAGGCAGACCGAAAATGATGGAGCAGTGGGGGGGGGCCTCGATGGCGAGGAAATGTAGGGCTTTCATGGTGCCAAGAAGTGTCAGGAACTGGACTTGGCCTGACCCCAGGGGTCATCCATCGAGGGCAGAAACTGCCAATTGTGCGTTGCAGACAAGCAAAAGGACATGGTGAGTGCGGGAAAAGCCAAGTCGGTGAAGTTCCCTTCTTCCCCTGAGTGAATCATGGCCTATGCTTTTACCACACGACTGTCAAAATGCAGATTCACTGGGAGTGTAAAGGTTCCCTCACCGGCTTCCTGGAGAACCATGGAGGTCGAACTGGGTAAATATTGCAGACGTGGCCTGGCTGACTGCAGTAAAGACAGATATTCTCCTGAAAACGCCTCACCCTCTCCTATGGGGAGAGCTGGGTGGAGCCGAGTCGGACGGCCTAGTGGTTGGAACCGGAGATCCCTGAGGGAAGAGTCGAGATGGGTGTGGTGAGCTCTGTGGCTGGGTTCTGCGGCCCCCGGGTTATCAGCAGGTTATCAAGCTTAATGGTGAGCGATGAGCTGATCCAAAGTTAAGCCTTTGTCACGGCACGCCAGCTCCCTCTGCAGCTCTTCTGTGAACCCCTCCAGATGTGCGGTTGTCAGCATGCTAGAAGACCAGTTGGTGTGCACTGCCAGGATCCGGAATCGGAGCGAATAGGCGGATGCGGTCTGCTGACCCTGCTTGATTCCCTATAGCTGCTCACCAGAGTACTTGCCATTTGTTGGGTGGTTAAACACATCAGGCAGCATCTACAAGAACACTGTGTATGAATGGAAGGGCAGCGCTTCTGTCCAAAGCGTGGCCAGCAACTTACGGCTTCCCCAGTCAAGAGTGAGCACTTTAAAGTCACTTTAATTTCCTCTGTCGGGTAGAAGTGCTGTTGTGGACACAGACACAGGTGGCAGTGCACAATAAAGATGGTGCATTTCGCAGGATCTTCATTAAACTTTTCCGGGAGCACCAACCTTGGCTTCCATGTGAGAGCTGGAGATGGGCGAGGTGCTCCCTCTGGTGGGTTAACCTGCAGATGTGCCATGATGGCCTTGGTTACAGCAGTCGGACGCTGGAGCTGGCGAGATTGCTCTCTTAATATGGCATCTTATCCAGCTGGGTTCGTCGGGCTGGGTACCCCTGCTGCTGGATCCATGTATGGCAAAGTATTCTGTCACAAACGGGCAGACAGCTGGTTCCACTTGCAGCAGGTTTATTGACAGAGACAGGCAGACAGGAGCAGAGCTTAGCTAAAAGTCCATAAAGTGAACACTGAGTCAGGATCCAGTCGGGAAGGCGGCAAAGAAGCAGAGTCAGTAGTAAAGCAGGGTCCGGTAACGGGTGATCAGATCAGTCAGATCAGGAGAAACGCACAGTATGCAGGCAGGAAGGCACAAACAATACTTTGCATTGAGTGTGGAACAGAGCAGTGCTTAAGAGTCCTGTGGCTGATTAGTTGCTGAGAGCCAGGTGGTTGAGACGGTGACGAGAGGAGGAGACAGAGCGCTGACTCCTGCACCCCCGTACCACCACCAACACTCCACACAAAAGATTGGGGAACACTGATTGACAGCAATAAAAGCATTTGTCAAAAGATTGTTTGAACTGATTTCAGATAAAGATCAATTTGAATAGAAAATCCGTTTTTTTCACTTAGCCTTTGAAAGACATTTGTTAAGTTTGTAAGCCCATTCTCATCCCTTAGAAAACAAAAGATGTGTGCTTTTTTGAAAATAACCAAGCCTTAGGAAATATACACTGTAAAACAAAGCATAATGTTTCATCGGAAACACGAGTTAAAGGGCTGCGTTTAAATTTTGAGTCAAGATAACATGACTTGTTGTGTTGAAAAAACCTTTTATTGTATTGAATTAAAATATTTTGCCTAACCAAAGTACTGGTGTATTATTCTGATGTAGATTTGAAAGTCATGATAACTCATTTTGGTTGTTGTAAACTAAATATTTTTTCTCAACTCATTTAAAAACTTTAGTTGTGTCAAGTAATAGGTTTCAATTAAATTAACTTCCAAATTTTAGTAAAAAGAAATTTTGTATCTAAGACAATAATATAATTTAAAATACTCTAAATTAGAACTTCAATTTTTGAACACCAAGATTCCCCCCTCCATCAATTTTCTTAACCTGTACATCCCTTTTAGGGTCACTGGGGTAGCCAGAGCCTAACCAGGCCACTATTGGGTGTAGGCAGGGTACACTCTGGACAGGTTGCCTGCGCTAATCACTGTACCACCATGCAGCCCACCATTACAAACCTTTACATTCCATTATACTTTAATGGTGTAATGAACCAAGTAAGACAACGTCAGGAAGGACTGCTCCTCATGCTTCCATTACAACTTGAATTTCTATGAAGTTCATTACACTCTTAAAAAAATTACATTTCAAATGTATTGTTATTTTTCTATAAAGCCCGCTTGTTTGGAATATTTATCATTTTCTGATTGTTTCCCAAAAGAGAAACAGTTTAAGTTTTTTATTTATCAGCAGGTTGAAATGTATGTATCGTTTCTATAGCAATGTAACAATATATACATATAAATTATATACCATATATCTTCCAATAGTAGCCGGTGCGTTTATTTAATAAAATGTCGGCCAACCTGGTGTTTATTAGAGACCAGGGTCTATTCCATCACAGACAGAATGATGATGGTTAATGGGTTCATTTTGCGATGAAATTCGGTCACAAAATGCAGAAATATGCAAATGAAAATTTCAGGATTTATTGAAATGATGAAAACATTTTATTCTGTTCTGATTAGCACTGACTGTGAACATTTCTTTACTCTTTGAGTCATCAATCTCGTATCAAAAATCCCCTTCGCTTTCATTTTCCTGGAGACACGCGCACCTTTTCCTTTGCTCAGTAATCCATGTTTAAACCAGTTCTTTTAATTTGTTGCTGCTTTCTTTGCTCACCAGGAAACCAGGCTTGTTCCTTTTCTTTCTTTCTGCAGCCGTGTCTGTGGTTTAGGATTAATTCCAGAATTGATACATGGAGCTAGCAGCTAATGTTTTTAGCCGTTAGCTACATGGAGCTAGCAGCTAATGTTTTTAGCCTGTTAGCTACATGGATGATGTTAAGAGATCAGTTTGATTTATTTTGAAAAGCTCTACAGAAACATCAGTGATCATGCCTCAATGTTTGGGTTCATGAAAACATTTAGAATCTCCTACAAGCTACAGAGAGCTTCTCTTCACTGTGTCTGAACGGCTGCTTCCCGGTGTTTCCTCTCTCTCTCTTACGGAGTTTGACGGCTTTCTGTCCCGCATTAACCTGAAGAATAAAATGAGGGTACCTTTTTTGAGGCTTGGATTAAACTAAAGTTCAGGAGGCCCGAGCAGACTGCTTTCCCATCCCGCGCCGGCTCTCTGTCTGGCTGCCAGTTCCTCCCCGGTAGCGGCATAGCGAGCTCCAGCTCTAAAGTGTATCGCCTTCTTCCAACAGCAGCAGATTGGACGGTTCCAGAAATCTCACTGTCCGAAAGGGATCCAGTGGGATAAGAAAATGAATGAAGTTCAGGAGAACTATGGATTGATCCACTATAAACACCAGGAAATCGATGTTTGCTCCTTTTTTTGTAGCCGTCTTTGCTTCTTCATCCATCTGCTTACAACATTCTCTGATATATTTAGGATTCATCCCAAAATGTGGTTTAGATTCCTCACCAGAATGTTCTTTGGTATATTCCAAAAGTTTCAACAAAATGGAATGAGCCAAAATGTTGTAAACCATGCCACTCTGGCTGAATGCTACAGACACCCAGCCACCACCCTCTGCCTGACTGAGTAGGAAGCACGCGGGAAGGGGGGTGATGGGAGGGAGCGGGTCTTAAAGGAGCCTGGTCACTAAATACCGCCGTCTATTACAACTAACACCTGTTAGACCCGGCTTTTATTGGAGACCAGCCTCTATTAGAGACTGGCCATTATAGGAAGATAGCACTCATTTTCTCAAAGAGCCCCTCGACAGATTGGCAACCTGTCCAGGGAGTACCCTGCCATCCTCCAGCTATGGCAAGGTTAGGTTCCAGCAGCCCCCTGATCTTGAAAAGGAAAAAAAACGGGTTTAGAATATTGATAGATTTTCTTAAAGACTGATTGAGAATCATCTTGTGATCTATTTTCTAAGCATTCCCAGTGTTCTTTTAATAATGACAATGATTGGTGTAATATAAAATAAAAACTCTGCTGTTTTCTAGGACATAGTTTCAGCAGAGCGGCAGGAGTTTGTTAGAAATTCACCTCTGAGTTGTGGGCGGGACCGTTGACATGGAGCAACCCTGCTTCCCCCTTACCCTCCCTATCCTTGAGAGTTCAGTGCAGGGAGCTTGAAAAATTATCTATTTCAAAATGAGGGGAAAAATGACTTAATTTGGAGAATTCAGACTAAAGTGAAAGTGAAATTATCTGCCAGTGCAGTAAAATTATTTAACTTGATAAGAATTCTTAAAACAAGAAAAAAATTTCTTAACTTTAGACTAGTGAGAAATGTCTAAAGAAATGTCTTAAAACAAATTCTGACACACTTATTTCAAGTCCATTAAAAAGAAAAAAGTTCTCAAAATTAGTATGTTACTGCTTCTTTAAAGGTTTTTCCAACTAATTTTGAGAGAAAACAAGAGCAACTAAATGTTTATTAATCTGATTTTAAGAATTTTCATTATTATTTTTTTTTGTCTTGAAATGAGACGGTCCGAAATTAAATAATGCAAATGAACTCATGATTCAAACAACCTTTATTCTTTAAAATCCTTAAACCAAAAGAAATTACTTAAAGGGCTGTGTACGTTAATGTTTGAAGCTCAAAACATGTATTGATGAAAGAAGAAGGGATTTGACATCTATTAAGCAACATCTTATAGGTCAAATGAAAATAATCAGCACAGAGGATTAGAGTACACAAGGCTGGCCTAAACAGCTTTACTTCTTACAGAAACTCTTCCACTCTGCAATGGCTTTTTTAAATGAGCCTGTGGCATCTTGCTCATGGATACTGTCCTTTATCCCTTCTGTCTGTATCACAGACAGAAGTGTAGCCAAATAGTTTGGGTAGCTGAGGTGCAGGGTGTATTATTATGCCATCAAATACAGTAAATGTTGTTGAGTCTTTCTATGACAAAAATGGTGATGGGAGTTGTTCCAAAAGCCACAAGACCCCCGGATTCATCAAAAAAGTAAATTAGGGTTGATGAGAGATCTCCTCTGCAGTAATTCAGATGGATCTTCTGTTGGCTGAAGAAGAAAAATACAGTAAAGAAATCCTTTAGGATAAAATATTAAAGCAGAAACAACTCAACAAATAAAATAAAATGCATCTTCTAAGCAAGAAAGGAGTAACTTCCTAAATTAGGGTGGGGGTGGCTGTGTGCAGCAGAAGGGCGGTCGACCTCTGATTGGAAGATTGCAGGTTTGATTCCCGCCTTGCCCACCCACGTGTCAAAGTGTCATTGGGCAAGATACTAAACCCCACATTGCCTCAAATAGAAGGTTGGAGCCAGCGTTTGGCAGCATTGAGTGTGTGAATGGGACTGTGACTGGAAAGTGCTTTGGGCCTTCAAGGAAAGGTAGAAAAGTGCTATACAAGTGTACGCTATTTACCAATTACAGTTAAGAGGGGGAGTGACTTGATACTTTTTTCTGGTTCAAGAGAGAAGACATATGTCTTATTTTGGTTTTATTTTTATCAAATACCTACTTCTAAACAGCAGTAATTCTGCAATAGAGAGAGCTGAACATGGCATTGAAGAAAAACCAAGAAGACCTTGCAGAACTCAGAATTGCATTATCCAAAATCCAAGCTAAAACGAGCCCACTCACGGCATTGGAAGCTAAGCTAAATCCATTGTTGGCATTGGAGGCTAAGCTAGCTAAACTAACACCTCTGCTGGAACTTGTGCAGGAATTTCGACAAGAAAGAGTGTGAAATGAACAACGGGATAATCGGCTTAACCTCCTGGACAGAAGAACGATCAACAAGTAAGAATGAATATCATTCTCATGGGATTTCAACTCAAACCAGGAGCTAAGTCTGGCGCAGCTAACATTAGTATGGAGGCTAGCAGGACTGCAGCTGCAACAGCTGAGAGCGTGGAGAGTATAGTTAGATCATTCCTCACTTCTAAAGGGATTTCTTTGGATTTGAATATTATCGAGATCTGCTGCCCGCTTCCCATGAGAAAGGAGTCCGATAAACCAGCAATCCTCATCAGGTTTGTGAATCAAAAGCACAAAAAAAAACCTGCTGAAAAGGACTGCTGTTTATTTTAAAGATCATCCAACCAAAATTAATGCTGCACTGGCAAAGCATGCCAGGCTACTGAAGAGGAAAAAGCAGATCCAGAGAACAAAGGTGTTGAATTCAAGGATCTATGTTAAACCACTTGGTCCACCGGACCTGTCAAAGGCATTGGTCATCATCAGCATGAAAGACTTTGAGAAGTGTGTGGTAATGGACGTCTGAGCCTTTCGTGGATGTAAAAGAACAGTCAAAAATGACTTCAAGAAAATACGGCGCCTAGGATCAATCACTGTCTCTTAGGTCAACTTTGGAGGAGAACTTTATAAACTCTGTTCAAACTAGAAGGACGGCTGTTAATCAGGCAGCAGAACGCAGAAAAACCGTCTTGGACGAAGGCTTTAATCAAATCACTTGACTTGGTTCCCTAAAGTGTGATTCATGACAAAGGATCTTCTAACAAAACAACCTGCACTTATTGATTCTTTATATCTGATTTAAATGTAAATGTTCTAAATAGAAAAACTTAAAACATATTTTTAAGTTGTTTCTTGATTTTCACTGCTGTGAGGATTTTTGACATTTATTCAGAAAAATGTTAAAGGTCAGTTTTTATAAGTTTTCATTCTAAAAAGGTTTCAGTATTGACTTCCACATATAAATGATATATTTACGAACTGAGATGCTGTGGGGTTATGGACCCAGGACAATTGTTGGTTTTGTGTTTGGTTTCCACTTCCTGTTTTATTTTGTTGCTGGTTGTTACTTCCTGTGTTCTCTCCCTCCTTTATTGGCACACCTGTTTTCAATTACCTTATCCCCTCCTCTTGTTATAAGTCTTCGTCTCCCCTGCACTGGTTGTCGGTGTTTTTTGTACCTTCATGGATTTGTGTTCAGTTTTCGAGTTCCTATTCAAATAAATGAGTGACTTTGCATGTACGAGTGTCGTCTGCAGCTGTGTCCTCACGTCAACCCTGACAGATGCATTAAGACATCACATGGTAATTTCCCTAGTAAAATTACAAGATTACAGACCCACTTGTGCAAATAAATTAACTTTATATGAAGCTTACCAGAAGGCAGTGAAGTAATGCCTCACTGGCATGTCCCAGCTTCTTGGTTGGCACAACCTGTCAGGAAAGAGAACAGGGAGTGTCCTGAACAGGATGTTGGTGTTATCCACTGGAACAAAATAAATCAGCTTGTTGTTTGGAGGGGTAACATAGTAATTAGTATTACTAAATTAGTATTACTAAAATAAACAATTTTAACTAAACTAAATGGAATATTAGTGACACCAGAAACATCACCTTCATCCTGGTTCATGGATGGCTTCGAAGCTTTCTTCCAAATACCATAAAACTTTACCATGGAGTAGAAATCCTCCCATTTTTTCTTTACTTCAGTTATAAAGTTGCTGTTGCGATTATCCAGGATCTGTCACAGCTCATTCATCACCTAAGATGGAAAAAAAAAACTTTAAAACCGCCAGCAGTACTTACTTTGCCTTAAGGACAAAAAAAAAAAAACATTAACAATTACATAGTGTATATCCTTAAAAACAGGGATTTGCATCCAGAATTTGGGGGTTGGCCTATCCTCTTCTTTCAGAACATCACTGGCTCTTCTTGATTGAAACTGAAGGTCAAGTACTTGTCGGACAGACTCTTGGTTGAGTTTTGGCTTTTTGTACATCTCCTGCAGTCTTACAATGCCTGACCTGTGCTGCTGGACTGTCCCATGTTCACTAAAAGGTAAAATTAAACTCAGTAATTGGTTCAAACATATCAATCTAGATAACACATACACAATAAATTCACAAAATGTTAACACAAGGTATCAATATGGGTAAAAATCATGATATCCAAAACTGTAATACAGTTATTTTGCCTTAATACAATGATATTCATGTTCACTGGTTATTGCTATTGTTACATTGTTTTTTTTCTTTAACTTACATAAACTGTCATTACTACAACATGCATGCATAAAAAAGCTACAAGCAAGCAAGAAAAAAATGATTGGGAGGGCCAGTTGGCATTACGGTGAAATGTACAAATGAATACCCAACCAGATAGCAAAGAGGCGCTGACGAGTAACTCACTGGACTAATCAGACAGCGAGCTCATGATGCAACCGAAAAGAATGTTTATCAGGTAACTTTCAAGTTCTAAGCTAAGACTTTCAAAAAATAAGAAGTGTAAGACTTTCAAATAACATGTAACTCCGAATGTACCACTTTCACAATAAATTGTGTAACGCAGCACACTTTAAAATGTTAAATAAATGCTCCACAGTTCCTTTTTACTCAACAGTCCGGCCATTTTTACAGTAGCCCCTAGCTAGCATTAGCTGAGTTAACTACTGGGATTGTACGTTACACATGTAAACGACTTATGAATATGTTCTAAGAAAAGATAATGCAATTGTGTGCAGATAGATTTTTTAACTTTCTGAACTCTGTTCAACTTTAAACTGTTAAAACCAAACAAAGAATCTTTTCCCCTTACCTCTGACAAATCCACTTCAGTCTGGCTTGTTAGCGCTCCATCCCACTGTTTCTTTTTCCAAAAATTTGGAAATATGACAATACTTCATCATTTTTAAATAAACCTATAACATATTTAACTTGTGGTTGCCTTTTTAAATGATAACCGGCTTTAAAGATACATTCACAAAGGAACATTTAAACTTTGATGAACATATGGATTGATATTTAAATAAACAAAAATGTCATTGTATCACTTTTTTGATGAAGTAAGTCATTGTTTCTTTTTAATTTCAAATTGAGAATATAACTGATTTCAATCTAACAGTTTACAAAAACGTATTATTTGGACATACATTAAAAAAATCCAAACATCAAAGCAATAATAATGACATTGTATTTTGCCTCAGACAAAACTGCAACATGTTTCATTTTTTATACTTACCTCTTGGTTCACTCATAGTAACAGACTCAATGAAGTTCTGGGGAGTCATGTACAGCTGGCCTTCATACTCCACTGAACTGAACATACGGAACCGATGCTCATGGGAAGAAATGTACACATCTCCCTCCTCAAAATCAAAAGGTTGTGCCTGCAGATGTTAATCCAAACAAAAACACAAAATCTCTCAATCTGTGGCACATATAGGAAGTGAAGATCTCTCTATAGGTAAATATGTCATAGCTATCAGTTGAAATGGCAACAACCGTGACATTTTTTCTACGTTTGTTACAAACATGTACTGATTTAACCATCAGATGTGAATCCAAGAACAGAAAGTGTTTGCACAGGTTGCACTTTGAGTGGGCCTTCCTCAAAAAGCTTTTTGCTCATACAAAGCTGTACTGCAGTTGTTAGGACAGCAGGCTGCAGGTGCTTCCTCACTGCTTTCAACTTCTATAGTGAGCAGATCCATCTACTCTTGGCATCAGCTTTCTCCATTTAGCTCAGTAGGATTAAAAATAGACTCAATATATTTGGTGCAGTGAAACAGGAGGACACACAAACACACATCAATCACACTTTCTACTTAATAATTTTCTCTTCCCCTCTGTGTTTTTATCACTGTCTTTCTCGGCGGGATGCTGAACCAAAACCTAATTGGCTGCAGTATGCAAAACCTGCTGTGCCAACAGACGGTGCAGCATGAGGCTGTGTAAATAGCAAAAAGGTTTCCAAATTTAAACGTGTTTGGCTGCAGGACCTCGCATACATTGGCTACTGCTAAACTCAGCAAACATGCTAATGATGCAGGTCATTCATAAAGATTTGATGCTGTTGTGATACAATGCAACAGAAGATGAACTGCTTCGTGGGAATGCAATGCAATCTCATTTAGGAGTGTGCACACCAGGTGGTCCGTATTTAAAAATAAATTAGAGCTGTGCACTTACAAAAGCAGGCTCACTTAGAATGTCATGGGATTCATGAGTTTAAACAGAAATTGGTGTGGAGTGTAGAACCAGGTAGGTACTGGTAGAGTCATTTAATGAAAAAGAAATAATGGTTTTACTTGGTCAAAACTATCATGCAAGAAAAAAAATCATTTTGTGTCTTCTCAGTCATGGTTCTTTATAAATAATACATTTCGGAGTAAATCTAAAAAAGGTTTCAGGGACTATTTTAAAGTAAAAACCTCCTACACAGAAAAAACGGGAAATGTGGGATTGTTCAGTTTATAAATACTAAGCACGTGTGTTAAACATGAACAAATTATGTTTGCCTTCAAAACATTTTCCAATCTTGAAGATCAGTCAATTTATGGCAGTGTTACATTCAATCATCTCGACAAAAAATGAAATAGTTATGTTTCGCCCTTTGCCCCTTAATTTGGAATTGGTAAACCCCATCTGCCAAGAAGCATTCCAGGACGGGAGTCATCCATTTAAGAGGAGCTGTAAGCACCTGCTGGTCAAGTGACTTGTAAAAGGTAAGTTTAATTTACTCTAATAAGTTACTTGAAGGAAGTGGGAGACATCGCATTTATTATTATTTTGTGTGTTTTCATGGGGAAGAGCTTATTGTAATCCAACTTTTGCCCTTCGAACGCAGCCCTCGGCAGCAAGGAGGGGGGAGGTGTCTGCAGTAAAACGTACTTTTACTGTGCAGACAGATTCAGGGGTAAACGCAGCGAGTTCCAAAGATGCGCGGGGAAGAGCATGAGTAGTTATGCCGTTGGAGTTCGCCCTTGATGACAGAGAAGTGGGCACCGGTAAGATTTGAACACGCAGCTTCATTGAAATGGTTACAGTGGAGTATTTTTTTCTGATTTGCATGCTGTTCATAATGGAATAAGTACCCTTTTCTGTTATTCCCCACAGATTAGGAGATCACCAATGTTGGCCTTCAAGGTGCTAAGGATTATCCTGGATGCTGAAAACTCTCAAAGACTCTTTGAAGATGGTTTCCCTAGATCAGTTGATGAAGTGGTTCAGGAGGTAAAAAGACAGCGCAACCTCAACTATACTGTCAGACTTTAGTTTATGGATGAGCATTTTGGAAATGCATTTACAAACCTTACAAGAGTGGAAGAACTCAGTAATAAGGGGACAATTAAAGTGATCCTGGCTGAAAATGCCCAGTATGATGAGACTTCTCTCTGTCATTCTGTGGTTCAGCCTACGCTGTCACCTCTTTCATTGTCTTCTGGGTCTATTGACAGAGATATTCTGCCCTCTTCAGATTCTTCAAGCTCAAGAGCAACATGGTCAGTCAATTTTCTTGTGCCTCGGTTTTCTTATGATTCGGAGCTGAAATTTCAAAGAGCCAATGATACAATACAAAAAGGATGGCACTGCACTCATTCCTGATCCAAAACTTAAATCAAACATTCTTGAAGCTCTGGTGCAAGAGATCATCAAATACAAACTTTACTGCAGTGGTAAGGAATAAAACGCTGTGGCAAAGGCACTCGTCTCAAAGCATCCTTGCTTGAGTGAGAGAGGTTCTTTCACTGGACATGGTGGATGGAAGGCCAGTTTGGTAAATAAGCTCGCCATGTACCGCACTCACTGAGAAAACTTGGATGTACTGAAGTGACCATCAATTCCCTGAAGAACAAGTCAGAGGGGAAAACAACTCCTGCAGCTTCCAAAACCTCGACGGTCAGAAGTCAATTATTGTCCCCCACATCCCATTGGAGAATCAGACACAAGCCTGGAAAGACTGAGAGGTGAATTTCTTGATGATGTGACGAGGACAAACAGGGAAAAAATTAAAAGCAAAATGGAGAAAATATTTTCATAGAGGAGACGAGAAGTCATTTTCTTAGGAGTCAATGGTTCAAGACAGGATGGCCAGCATTCTTTCACAAGTGAGGTTTGTAATACTTTGGCAGTTATCCTCTAATTAAAACATTAGCAAAACATGTAACTGCTATGGTTTAGTCCCCTTAATTTCTCCTTGACATGTTTTGCAGTTGTATGAAGGCTTTATTTGTGTGCTTTCAGATAAATGTTGAATTTAAGAGGATAACTACCATGCTGCTTCAATGCAGATTCCTCTCCTAGGTGGACATTCACACAGACAAAATGATCAAGTTATTCAAGAAGCGAGGAGGAGTGAATGAAACCAAACTGAAGCAAATTCTGGAAAAGATTGAGAAGGCAAGGGTTTAATGATTGATTACCTTTATTATGCCCAAGGGCAGTGTTTCCTAACCCTGGTCCTCAGGGCACACTGTCCTGCATGGTTTCCATGTTGCCCTGCTTATGCACACCTGATTCAGCTCATCATCAGGCTCTGCAGAAGCCTGACAATGACAGTCATCAAAGGCAGGTGTGTTTGAGCAGGGTTGGATTGAAACTATGCAGGACAGTGTGCCCTGAGGACCAGGGTTGGGAAACACTGCCTTAGGGACATTTCTGTTTGTTTTGAGGTGCATTAATTGTTTTCATATCAGTTCAATACAAACACCGTAAAAAGGAAAAATAAAATATGTCAGAAAAAGTACTACCCTCTTGCAATTTGTTTGCTGTTTAAACCTTATATTTTAAGGGACCCAGTGTAACTACTTCTTTCCAATCTAACATGAAACAAAATAAATAAATAATGCACAAAAACTAATCCTCCTTACAACTATTCAGACAGGTGAGCCACTAAATATAAAAACAATGTTGAATTATTATTTTTTTAATTTGTGTTACAGGTGGTATTTCACTGTACAGCAGGGATAACCAAGAAAAATGTTTTTCTACAAAAAAAAAAAAAAAAGATTCAAAAAAATCTTGAATCCTTAAGAAGAATCATACAAATGTCAACTTTGTTACCCCCAGCTGTGAGAATTTCACTAATGTCCACAAACAGTCCCAAAAAGTTATTCCATTTTGAAGCAATAACCAAACAGCCGCTGTGTTTTTAAATGAAATATACAAAATATCAAATAGCTTTGACCCTTGAACTTGTTGAGTCAAATAATTTGGACAGTTTCCAGATGTCTAAAACAAATTTACAAAGTAATTATCTCTTTTCAGACTGAGGACACTGAGATCCTAAGAAAACTCAACCTAAAGGGACTGTGCATAGGTGTGCACAGGAATATCAGGTGAGCTCAACTAATGTGTCATGTGATGTGTGATGGCGAGACACATCAGAGATAACATGCTGAAACTGAGTAGCTGACTTGTGTATGTGTAACTTCTATCTCCAGGTGCAGCTAGGTTTTTGTGTTCTTTCCCCCTCCTTCAGAGCTGCATCTGATTGTAACTAGGGCATTCCCAGATCTTAGTAAAAAGCAAGGGACCGCAAGGGGGGTCAGAGGCGGTTGGAGCAGCACCTCCTTCTGTCTCTCCTTGCAAGTGAAAAAGAGCCTAACTGTCTCTGTCTCCTTTGTTTTGCAGAAATCAATGTTTCAGGTTATTTCAACCTAAGATTTACTTGGTCCTTCGAACCGAATTCCAATATACCTGAAGGGTTTAGTTGGTGGGCGAATCTCAGGTAAGTCCATGGCCATGGCAGGATCTTTTCAAGGATCCTAAACCAGACCTCTTCCAGGACCGAGATATCATCCCACCAGCTGGGACCTGATGGTTGACGGATACTGAACGGGGGGGAAGACACAGGTTCTAATGCATGCGCCATCTTCTTTCCTCTGGTGACAGATGCGTGGATACCAGCTGCATGGGTTCTCCGGGGAATGCACACTCATGCCGTACGCGCATGTGTTAGCAGCTTGCTTCTGTTGACGTTAGGCTTCCTGGTCCTCAAGAGATTGTCAAGGCGGTTGGAGACTGTAATATGCTAATCTAAGTCCAAGTCCTCATCCCTGCACGTGATCTTGCGTTGCAGTCCCAGATAAAGTCCGCTGCAGAACAGTGTCTTAAGAGCCGCGGAGGTCTAGTCTGTCTAGGCGGCTAGCATCCTGAAACTCTTGCTCACTCGGATCTTTCTCTTCACTGGCATGCTGAAAGATGGTACGCAGCAGCCGGGTAGTCGCCGTAGAAATGGAAAGGCAGCGAGCCCCTAGACCATGCCACGGACAGGCACTCCAAGGCCTCTCAGAGATCAGAGAACACAGGAAGGACATCCAGGATTCTTCCATGGGATAGAGGAGGGCCTGCTGGTGGAGATACAACTGGCACTGCAGGAGGAAACCGCTGCATTATTCCATTTCCCCGGTGAACTTGTCCGGCAGTGAGAGACGTGGGCAAGATGATGAGGAGCTTGCAGAGGACAAAGCCAAAGGTAAGAGATTGTGTTGTTCACAAAAGCCGGTGCAACTGCCTACCGTATTCCAGGAGCATGGACACGAATTCAGCTGGATTAGTTGGAGTACACACGACTGCCGCTGGATCCTGGTTTGGCGAAGTGTTCAAATGCACAGAGGCATTTGGATCCATATACAGGTAGGAGACAGAATCAGACAAGGGCAAAGACAGGTTCAAGTCCGAGGCCAGGCAGGGGTCAGAAACATGGAGCAAGACAGGAAGGCGAGAACACAGGCTAAGGTCAAAACCAGGAAAGACAATAGACAAAAATAGCTCAGAATTGGATGCAGGGCAAAACAATACTTCGAACTGGGCAAAGGGATGGTAGACATATAAATATGCTGAGCCAGATGAGTTGATGAATGACAGCTGGTGAGGACATGAGGGATCAGAATTCTGTAGAGAGCTCCCTCTGGTGGTCAGAGGAGGAGCCGGACGGCTGAACCTGACATCTTGTTTGTAAAGTAAACGTACTTGTAACATTCAAGTAAGTTTACTTAGTACTTTAAAAACAAGTGCTCTTTCCACAAATGGAAAAAAAACTTATTTCTAAATTACCCAGTTGCTTTCATTGTGGACCAAATGTGTGTTCCTTTGACACCACACGCTGTACTAAAGTAAAACATCTTAATTAAGTAAGACACTTACAGCTGCAGAGAACCTTATTAAGATCTCTGCGGTCACCACGTCAATAACAACATACTGGCTTAACAAGCCAAATACACTATTTTACATAGAAAAACTCAAGGGTTTGATTGTATAACATATATTATGTTAAATGCAAACAGAGAGGAAATCACAACTCATTAAAGCAACACAACTTTTTTTTTTTTTTACTTTTTCTAAGTAACTCTTTTATTGATTTTTATTCAATATTTATCATCATCACTTTTACTTTCTTCCTCCTCTGAACATTCATATATTCATATATATATGGTTAAACCCCAAACGCTTCAGTATAATTGAAAAACTCCTCTCTTTCTTCAAAAACTTGACTCCTGTCTCCTTCTGTGGCAGCCATTGTTGCTGATGCTTTATCCCAGAGTGACGTCACGCATCAGTGACACACATTTGCGCACTCTGACCACTAGGTGCGCTGAACGCAAACATGGTGGATTCCATGATTGTCGCAGGAAATTCAAAATTATTTTTATATAGCAAATGTCATGAATGAATCGACAAAATAATGGCATGATCTTAGCTAGTGCTAGTCAATGTTTAATGGGAAAGTTTTTGTTGGATGGTGATAGTCCTCCTTTAAATCGGTCCGTGATTATAGGAGACACACAGAACAGCGCGTTAAGCATATCATCATAGCATGACAGGACGAGTGTGTAAGAACAATCCTGTCTCCAAAGCAACACTTTTGTTCATTCATCTGTTGCTGCTGTAAGGCCATCAGATTTATGCTCCACTTCTGTCTGGATTCTGTTCAAAATCGCTTCATGTCCCGCTGCTTCACAAACCAAAACACAGCGCTACACGATGGTGAAAAACAGAGATTGTGTCTGTCTGTGTGTATACGTGCACGCAAGGGGAGGGGGCTTTTCTCGCAGCATGCATCTGTTTTTGTTGTGAAATTAACGTTTTCTCTCTCTGTTGCTCATCTGCACTGTGCGAGAAGAGTGGGTCAACCTTACTCCGAACAACTTCATAATTTCCGTACTACTCGTTGTTTCTGACTTGTAGTTGCAATGCAAACTTGCAGATTGTTACACATTAATTTTATGCAAGAATTTCCTGCATTATAGGAGCTCAGTTTGCAGAAATTAATTTTAACATGCGCTGTTCCTACAATCCTGCAGCGAAATTCAGGCCCTGATAACCTTGACCAGTTCCATCTCTCTAGAGTGATGGGGCCTAAAACCAGACTGAAAATTTTCTGAAAACCATTTAGCTATATAAAAACTAGATTTTCTTAAATGTATTTAAAATATTTAAAATTATTGTATTTAAATTAAAAAATTGTATTTAAAATTAGCAGGTTTGTTTCTTGTTAGTAATTGGCTAGATTTAAAGCATCAAGACCACTCTTCTTCAGAGTGGGTCTCACCATAGCAGTTTTAAAAGACGTAAGAAAGATCCCAATCTGAAGAGAGCGATTAACAATGTTCAGGAGCTCCTTCTCACAGGACGAACACAGTGACTTAAAAGTGAGTTGGGGATACGATCAAGAGGATATGTTTTAGTTTTAAATTGAGAAATCCCTTATGTGGCATCGATCAAGGCAAAACTCCCTAGTGCCTTCTCACAAGCCACAGAGGATGCAACGGAATGACTTCTTAGTGGTCGAGTGATATAAGACCCACTGTTATTGATATCTAGATCAATGATGAAATACAATATAAAACCAAATCAAACTTTATTTATAAAAAGCACTTCACATTAAAAAAAAAAAACGCAATAAAAACCCAACTAACACATCACCCTCCCCCCTCCCACCCATTAACACAAACAACCCATTACCCCAAACACAATGAGGAGGCTACTTATTAAATAACTTCTAAAAGAAACTTAAGGATCGGCTCTGCTGTGAGGAAACTGTATTTTGGGAATCCATTCATGCCAGGAGCAGTTCAGTCACAGAAACGCCGCCACAGTGCCCATCCAGACCAGGACAGCAATGAAGTCCACTCCACAGCTGTGAGGCTGCAATGTAGAACTCCAGCCGCCCCAGCAAGGATGACCACTGAGGCAACGACCCCAGACCAAACCAGCAAACCCTGGAACAAAAGATCCCCACAGAAACACCGGGGTTAAAATCATAATAAAATACTAAAATGAAATACTTCAAATGAATTTAAAAACATAAAATAGAAAATAAGATTAAAAGCATACAATAAAATACATAAAATATAATTAAATACATAAAATAATATATATATTAAGACTCATAGAATAAATAAGAAGATAAGATCAACTAAAAGCTAAATTAAAAAGGTGGGTCTTCTTAAAAACCTCTACAGTCTCTGCAGCCCTGAGGCTCTCCAGCAGGTTGTTCCACAGGAGAGGACCGTAGCGGCAGAACGAAGCCTCACCATAAGTTTTGGTCCTCACCTTAGGGACAACTAAAAGGCAGGTGCAAAAGGACCTCCACGAGGGCTCATACTTTAAAAGTAGATCATTTAAATAAGAAGCCCCAAAACCATTAAAACATTTATAGACCATTAAAATAATCTTAAAATCAATCCTGAAACCAATGCAGCAATTTTAAAATGGGAGTAATGTGTTCCCGCCCCCTGGTCCTCGTCAGAACTCGTGTCGCTGAGTTCTGTAATAATTGTAAGTTTGAAAGAGACTTTTAGGTAAACCAGAGAGCAGAGCATTACAATAATCCAAACCACTAAAAATAAAAGCATGAATCAGCACCTCTGTACTGACAAGAGAGAGGAATGGACGGACGCTGGTAATGTTTTTAAGATGATAAAATCCTGACTTAATGACATTTTTAATATGTGGGATATTATACTGATATCTCATCAGTAAAGTGGACTGCAAACTCCTCACATTTTTTACTGCTGAGAAGGGCTGTAATGAGTATCCGAGTACTTGGATACTTGCGATCTGCTCCAAGAAATTTGAGTACAAAAATCCTCTTTGTGTGCCACTAACCTTTGTACGAGAATGGGACGGTGCTGCAGTTGCAGCTGTTTGACGCGCATGAAAATCGGTGGCAAGTTTAAAGAAGCAGAAAAAAGAAAGTTTTTCCCATGGTTGTGCACGAGACTTGATGAGGAAATAATTATAAAATTTTATGACTCTAAGTTGAAACTTCCCGGGCTCGCCTCGCTCGTGGATTCTTTTCCGGGGAAGGAACACCGCAGTGACAGCTGGTCAGCTGCGACCCGAAGTCCGGCTTATGTAAGAAGTCAGCGTTCAGCCACATATCTGCTCATTTTGTCAACAAAACTCACTATACTGAGAGCTACGGGATCATATTGTGGGACAAAATTAATCCATCAAGTCAAAAGGCGCTCCGACGCTCAATTTCACTGCATAAATTGGCATTGAAGCTTCAGTGAGCGGCTCTTTGGACACAGCTCACGGCTGTGGGTCGCCTCAAATCTCGTTGGTCTTGACTCATGAGACTTGAGACGCAACCAACAAGATTTGGTCACGACCCACGAGACTTGAGTCAGGTGTGCCACCAGAAGTAGGATGGAGCTGTTTGCAGCGCCAGCCTCTGCTGGAAAAAATCAAGCACTCAGACTGCAGACCGTTTTGGACCGCTCTGAGACGCTCAGTAAATTCCAGCGTGGAAGTGTCATA
>BSAI01000109.1:149487-163397 GCA_036245035.1 Adrianichthys oophorus | reverse complement strand
ACCAATTAACCTATGAAGCATGTTTTTGGACGGTGGGAGGAAGCCGGAGTACCCGGAGAAAACCCACGCATGCACGGGGAGAACATGCAAACTCCACACAGAAAGGTCCCCCAGCCAGGACTTGAACCGGGAACCTTCTTGCTGTGAGGCAGGAGCGCTAACCACTGCGCCACCGTGCAGCCCTAAATTGACTCATATTTTCAATCATAACTTTGCATACAGTGTATTTTGTATTAGTTTATTCAGTCAGTTCAAAAGAGATGTACAGTATGATGGTGCGGTGGTTAGTGCTACAGCATCAGAGTGTGGCATGTATGAATTTGAATCCAGCTGCAATATTCCTGTGTGGATTTAGCATGTACTATTGGAACTTGCATTTTCTCTTAAATCAATAACTTACTGATATGGTAAAAAGTGGTGTCACATAATTGTGTATGTGCAATTAAATGATGTGTCATTCAGAACAAATCCACAATGTAAAACAAATAGTCTAGTTAATTGCCTCAACTTTGGTATCCCATAAGGACATTAAAGAATAAGGTTAATTTTAAGCATGTTAAATTAGAAACAAAAACACTATTAAAATGTTTAATATTTACCTGCTATATTTGGATAAGCTTTCCTCAATTTATTTGTGTTTTAGTCATATATGACCTCAAAGTAGACTTAATTTGTTCAAATTTGTATGTTATAATCCTGTTAAATTAGGAACAATAACAATATTTTAAATTTTTTGTGTTAACCTGCTATACTTGGGATATTATTTAATTATTTATTAGTATTTTTATTACATAATTATTTGATTGCGTCTTTGTCATGTATATCTAAGTAAACATAAGTTGTAAGAAAAAATATATATAATTTAAAACATTTAATCCAATAACTTGATAACATGATTTTAATGTACAATATTTAACTGCAAAATCTGAGTAAGGTGGTTTGCCCTCTCTGGTTGGTGGGTGGAGTGCTCCTTTCCAGGTGGAGGAGTTTAAGTATCTTGGGGTCTTGTTCACGAGTGAGGGAAGATCGGAGCGTTAGATCAACAGGCGGATTGGTGCTGCGTCCACCGTCATGCGGTCGCTGTACCGGTCCGTCGTGGTGAAGAGAGAGCTAAGCCAGAAAGCAAAGCTCTCAATTTACCGGTCGATCTACGCCCCAATACTCACCTATGGTCATGAGCTCTGGGTCTTGACCGAAAGAACGAGGTCCCGGATCCAAGCGGCTGAAATGAGCTTCCTCCGTAGGGTGGCTGGACACTCATTTAGAGATAGGGTGAGAAGCTCGGTCACCCGGGAGGAGCTCGGAGTAGAGCAGCTGTTGAGGTGGCTCGGGCATTTGGTTCGGATGCCCCCTGGACGCCTCCCTAGGGAGGTGTTCCGGGCATGTCCCACTGGGTGGAGGCCCCGGGAAGACCCAGGACACGCTGGAGAGACTATGTCTCTCGGCTGGCTTGGGAACGCCTCAGGGTCCCCCCAGAGGAGCTGGAGGAAGTGGCAACAGAAAACCTTGAAGGCGCTGTCCACCCTTTCCTCTTGTTAGCTGGGATGTCAGCATCCAGTCAACATAAACCCAACCCTCTGCCGTCCCCAGCACTTCCTGCTCCACAGTCCCCCAACCACACGGGCCCGATGCACCCACCTGGGCACAACAAACCCATGAAACTTGGAGGAACCAGAACAAGGGAGGCCAGGGGACAAGCAGGGTCACCACTGCATTAGCCCAAACACAGACACCCCAGTCAAGGGTAAGATGACACTTGTTAGCAGATAAAATGTAGAAGTAACCGATATAAAGATTAAAATATAAAACAACTAAAATGTAAAATTTTAAATTAAAATAAGTTAATGCATGAAACGTTCAACTTGAATGGCCAACTTAAAGCAAATAAATACATGAAAAAATATAAAATACGAGATCTGCTTAAAAGCTAAATTAAATAGATGTGTCTTTAATTTTTTTTTTTAAAACCTCGACAGTGGTGCCTAAATGAAGCCTTGCTGTGAATTGTTGTTTTGATTCTAGTTCTTGTGCTATCTTGTGGGGTCCAAATGACGCCACCCTTACATTGACGTGTTAGCTCTACCTTGACAAAGGTGGAGATGATTCCATGTCTGCCATGTCTGACCAGTGAAAATAGGGTTCAAATTTTTGCACTGATTTTACTAGTACTCCTAACTTTTTTTCTTAGGTGCATCAGCACTTTCCGTCACTTTCCTTTTTACTTTAACTTACAAACTGGTAAACATAAAACCCTTTATTTCAAACACAATAATGATACATTACATGAAAAAGTTCATGCTTAAAGACCCACTCCAAAGAAATTTGTGTTTTCACCTAGGGTGCAATGCAGCCCAGGGCCAGGCCTGCATCCACTTTAGACAAATACTTCCATGACATCTTTGTTTTCCTCATCTGAGCTGGCATCTGGATCAAAACTGTTTGGCTGGATAATTCTTTTAGTGCTTGTGCACCCATAATGTTAGGTTGGGGGTGTGAGGGGCTGTAAGCTAGTGGGGGGAGAGTATAAACAAAGATTTCATGAGAAATCAGTGTGGGGTTACTTCACACCTACAGTCCTGCCCACAACTTAGAGGTGAATTTTCTATTGAACTCCTGCTGCTCTGCAGAAACTATGTCCAAGAAAACCACAGAGGTTTTTAGAGTTTGGCCAAAAACGGCAGAATCATCATGAAAAACCACTTGGAAGGCTTTGGAAACAGATCAAAATATAGTTGAAGTAGGACTTTAAATTGCTTCACAGAAATGAAATTTAACTTTTTAAAACATTCAAAGGTTTTGTGATTAGTACACAGCTGATCCAGTATCATTTTATAAGTGTGTCCTGAATATAAACATTCTTTAATCACTGCAGCTAATATTTGAAATACAGTTTAATTCATGAGCCTCGTGTCATCAGGAGACACAGCTACATACAGTTGAGTGTCATCAGCATAGCTATGAAAGTTAATGTCATGTCCCTTGATGACGTCACCAAGCGGAAGCATGTACAGTACTTGTACATATAAAAAATGTGGGATCTAGGATGGAGCTTTTAGGGACCACCGCATGTCAGTTTGTGTCTTCCAGATGAAAAATCATTTAAATTAACAATAAAATATCTATCTGTGAGGTAGGATTTAAACCAAATAAAAGCCATCCCGGTAGTTCCAACCATGTCGCAAAGTCTTTTTAAAAGGATGGCGTGGTCAACTGTGTCAAAGGCTGCCCTCAGGTCCAGTAAGACTAAAACAGATACTTTTTTCATGTCAGCATTAGACCTGAGATCATTTAAGACCCTAAAAAGTGCCATCTCTTTTGAGTGGTGAGGTCTAAAACCAGGCTGAAACTTTTCTAAAATGTTATTTTCATGAATACAATCATTCAGTTGAGGAGAAACAAGCCTTTATTTTAATTTAAAATGACAGGTTGGACACCGGCTGGTAGTTGTTTAGATTTGAGACATCTAAACTTAAAATTCTTCAGAATGGGTCTCACCATAGCAGCCCTTGGGGATGGATGGAAGACTCCAATCTGAAGAGAGCAGTTCAAGATGTTCAGTAACTCTTCCTCACAAGATGTGAAAACTGACTTAAAACAGTGAGGTGGGGATATCATCAAGAGAACAGGTCTGGGTTTTCCTTTGGGACATCACCTGTCGTAGTGTGGCAGCGTCAATAAAGACAAAACTATGGAGCGTCCTCTCACTGACTGGAGGACGTGCTGTGGAAAGACCAACAGGGGGCCATTGATCCTTCCTCTGTAAGATAAATGATTTAATCTCATCCATCTTAGAGGTGAAGTGGACCGCAAACTCATCGCAGGTTTTACTGCTAAAGGCGGGAAGTGGATCAGAGATCGGATTGCTTATTTTGTCTATCGTGGAAAAGAGGATTTTTGGCTTTACTGATTCTCTTCTATAAACTTTGAGAAAAAATCCTGCCTTGCCTTTTTAATTGTGTTATTGTAGTGTATTAGTGTGTTTTCAAAAACTGTGGTAATGTACTGTGAGCTTTGTTTAGCACCATTGCCAATATGCCCTTGTCATTCTTGTAAGTTTCTTAATGTCTTCGGTTCTCAGGTTAACAGGTTGTAGTTTTGATGGGGCAACTTTGTTTCAAATTGAGGTGCGTTTAATGTTGAAATATTGACTCGATAAATCCGATTCGACAGATGGATATGACAAAGTTGGTTGCTGGTTTTCTAGATGTCAACTTTTAGCGCACTTGATTTTGAATTGTAGATTCGGACAGCACTACAAAATGACAAGCACACCATGTCCTGCTCTATATAGTGAGTAGTGAAGGGATTCAAACATAGCCTCAATTACAGCAATTACATTGAACACCACTTTGCAACTAAATACAATTTGACCTCTCCACAAAACGTGCCTTCTTGTTCTTAAGCCACAATTATACATGTACGTGTCTGAATTAAAATTGAGTCTGAGCCCATTTTTTTCTGAACAGCTAACTAAATAGTTAACAACCTGACAGCACAGCAACTATGAAGGAAACATCCAAACCAACAATGCGATCTTTGTTCATGTTTTCTGGATCATAGGACATGACAAAATATTTTCTATGATGGGTGAATTGTAAATGACCAGTGGGACTTTTGTGCTGTGTCTTCACTTTTCACTGACGGTCAGCAGTTTCAGATTTCATTGGAGGATCAAAGCAAACAGTGAGAAACAAATATCAAACAAAAATCAAAGATAAACTTTTCATTTACGTCTTTACATGTAGGACTAATGCTAACCTGATGGGGCTTTTCTGGTGACTTTGATGCTGGGAGAAGAAAGAGCAGAAGGCAAATGGAAGAGCCAATCACCTGTTCACACATAGGCACTGAATCACTGCTACTTAGCTGAAAACACATCAAACAATCACAAAGCAATACTTCTTGTTTAAAAAAAATTAAAAGGGTTGATGTGATTATTAAAGACCTATGTTGTTCCTGTCTTTTAGAGAGTCACTACTGCAGTCACAAATGATTGGGCAAAAAGATTCACAAAACTTTTAATGCTCATTTCAGATTGAGTCCAAATGCCTTGTTTAGAGACTTTGTGGCGTTTTGACATCTCTGCTAAAAAAAACTGTTTTTGTTCTGATGAAAGACCACTACCATTACCATTACTTCCCTCCAGGCTTCTGTTTTTCAGATATTCCATTATCCAGTCTTTCAATCCCATGCTGAGAGTGGGGGGCTGGGGTCCATCCCCGGGGCCCCATTATCACCGTCACTGCTGCTTTTCCCCACCTTTGTCTTGATCCAGGTCATGTGACCCTGGGAACCGCTGTGAGGATGTGACGTTGACGTCTTCATAAAGCAAGGCCACAGTCTGTACATGTGATCAGCCTGAGGCTGTAGAGATCGACCCAGTCATCATCATGTGAATGTGGCTCATAAATACTAATAAACGGTGTGTGTGGGGGGGGGTTACGACGTGACCCGCGTGCCAACGGCTCATTCAACGGGACTCCCAAGAGAGAGAGGGCACTCGAGTGGGCGGAACGTGGGCGCGTGCCTTTTTTTTTCATGAGCGTGCCTGCAGAACTGTCAGATCGATGCCGAACCTTTGTGGGGGGGCCTGATGAAAAACGGTCAGCATCACTAAGATGAGAGGAGGGACGATCTGAATGCACGCAGAGTCACACACCTCATCCTGACTGGTAATCTCATTCAGCATCACTTTGGTTGCTGTTGACGTCATGACATTGGTGCAGTTGCAGCTTTTTGTTTTTGGTTTATTTCCTTCAGGTATATTTTTGCTGCAGTTAACTGAAGTTTTGGAACTTTTATGGGTCAAAGGGTCATTGCAATAGCGTGAAATCTAAAGTGTATTATTTCAGTGTTTGGGAGGGATGGGGGTGTTCTTGCAGTTCAAACAGAAATGTGTTCAGGCTGTTATTGCCTGATCCTCTTACAAGATCCGCGGCCTTTGAAGCCTCCTGGCTTTGATATGACTTTTAAGACCACATTTAAGGATCTATGCGGGCTGTTCAAAGCATCAGGTTAAGATCAATGAAGGGATTGACAGTCAAGTGATGTCGTTTGCACAGGTGTGTGTGTGTGTGTGTGTTGTGTCTTCACAGGGTCCGTAAAAGTGCGGCTTACTTACATTTAACAGAAGCAATAAATCAGCAGTTGAGTGTGAACATTACGCAAACAGGGGTTTTCCTGAACTGCAGCACCTGAGTCATGAGTCCAAGCGGGGTCCCTCTGACTTCTAAAACGTTTTATCAAATTGCTCCTGTCACTTTTAATCAGCTTTAACAGCATGTGCACGCGTGTGCGCAAGCACGCTTTCTCTGGTCCTGTTTGTTTCAGTGTAAACGTCCAAAGCAGTGAAGGTGCGCGCGGACGGTGTGTGTGCGTGATGGAGTGAGTCTATTCCACCCTGCCTGAGCGCCAAACGAGTCCCCTGAAGGAAAAGAGGACGAAGATCGTTTCATTTGTATTTGCATTTTCTTTTAGTAAAGAAAGAGAGATCGGGCAAAGCCAACGCGACTTGGGGTACCATGACATCTGCTCAAAAATGCTTTATGAAGTGCGCATTGAGATGCCGCTGCTTCCCTGCATGCGCTGAGTCAGAGACTGACATGGATTCATGTGGAGTCAGAGAAATGTCTATCCCGGTGAAGGGGAGGATCCCATCGCGAGGAGGAGAGACAGCGTAGAGGAGATGGGATAAAAGCTGAGGAGGATAAGAGAGGAGGACAGGCTGACTGCTGGAATCAGGACCTCAGGAGAACGGAGGACTTTCAGCTGACTTGTGGCCGATCCAAGTGGCGCTGCGCAACAACACTAATCAGCGGGGAGCAAAGCCAACTTTTGCCTCCGTGGGCTTCTCCCGCGCTCATCAGAGGATCTGCCCTCATCTCAGAACTTGACTCGAATTCTGTGGGTGAATTTGTGATGGGGGTAGCGGCCGAGCTTGGGAGCTTCGCCCACGGATATCTGGGCAGCTTCGGTGGCGCACAGGCTTCGGTTGGCTCGCATTTTGTTTTCACTCCTTTTGGGGCAGTAGACTCCGTCACCGGACTGATCATGGGAGGCCAGGGGTACCGGGAGCACCTGGTGTCCGCGGAGAGACTGTCCCGGAGCTTAGCGGATCTCAGCCATCTGAAGGGGATCCTGCGGCGGAGGCAGCTCTACTGCAGGACCGGCTTCCACCTGGAGATCCATCCTGACGGAACCGTGCAGGGCACCCGGAGAGACCACAGCAGACTCGGTGCGAACATGAAATCATAATTCTAACTATTCTGACATTATTATTCATTATAATAACACAGCTGATGTGACATTAAACAGATTCGTGTAAAATAAGCGAATCTACGGATTGATGTTCATCAGTCTCAGCGCACCAGGAGGAACTGAGGAAATCCACATTTTAATGCTTTGTGTTTGGATGAATCTTCTCAGGAGGAGCACAGATGAAATATGTTTGTCTCTGCACCACGTTCTGTCTTTTGTATCAAACTGAAGACATGGATTTTACCAAGCTTGTGCAGCATAAACAGTAGACTCTTTGGAGATAACTTCCAGTTTTTGCCTTTATGTTAAAAATCATCCAGTCTTCTTTGCAGCTGTTATAACTTTCTTTGCTGTAAACGGAGATATCATATTTTGTGTCAAGTAGATGTGAGGTTTTTTTTCTTACTTTTACATACAAGTTTACACAGAGCAGTGGTAGTTATAGTTTCATAACATCCACTGATTTTTATCTGTTATTTCATTGATTCAATTCTGATGTCAGTGTCATGTGATGCATCTGTGCAGGTATCCTGGAGTTCATAAGTCTTGCTGTCGGGCTTGTCAGCATCAGAGGGGTGGACAGTGGCCTTTACCTCGCCATGAACAACAAGGGCGAACTGTATGGCTCGGTAAAAACATTTTCTACTGGATGTTTGAACATATTGTTCCAATTCCTCATGGCTAACACTAAAAGAAGCTTGTAGATGCTCTGAAAAAAACATACTCTTTAGGGTTGTAGTTATTATACATTTAAATTGTTTAGAAATAGCTTCATTATTTTAGGCAGCAGGAAAAATAATTACACTGGGTAATTCTTAACTTCACTACCCTTGTGCTTTTAGTAGTGACAACAAGGCTGAGAAAATTGAGTAAAACGTACCATAAAAATGTATAGATAAAATAACACCCCACTAAACTAAATTAAAAATATGTAATTATAATGTTTTAATAATTGTCCATGCATAAACCACATGAAACAGACTTTGTAGTGGTGACACATCTAATTAATGCAAAATTTAGCCATAGATATTAGTAAGTATTTTAAATAAATTATAGGTACATTTGAACCACAGTACCCATTTTTGTCAGCAGGAATTACAACTTATAAAACAAAAAAATGTAAGTTTAAGAATGAAAAAAATCCTAAAAACTATAACAGGTAATTCGTAAAATAAATATGAATTGAGGAAGTACAAATGTGACATGAATGCACAGAACATTTTCATCAAATCAGTCTGTGCAAGCAGGATGACATCACGTTCTCTTTTGTCTGTTACGGTCTGGTTGGAGCACCTTCTCATCTGCACCCCCCTTTGGGAGAGCTTTGCCATCCTGGTAGCTCCGAGGTTTGGCTTCTTGTGTTGTGGAGTATGGCGTCAGATCTCTGCCATTAATTGAAGGGCGCGTATTTGATAATTGAGCGAGCGTATTTTACAACTGCACCGCGCAGTCCTAACTGAGCGCGCGCAGAGCTCTCACCGCGCTCAGTTTTTTTTTCGCCTTAACTGAGCACGCGCGGGAAGAGCTCTGCGCGCCCGCTCAGTTTCAGGGGGTGTTTTTGTCACTCAGGGGGCGGTAACCTTTCTGGTTTATCTGATTTGCCGAAATTTCTGGTCAAATCCGCGAGGCAACGGGGCGAGGCTTTAGTTTTTTTTATCTGCTTTAATAGGAAAAAAAAAACAGCGGATGAAAAGCCGGTCTAGCTGCTAAGAAGGCGGTGTTAGCTGCTGGATCACCGGTGTGGCTGCTCATGGTTAACCCGTTGTTTTTTGATAGTGGTCTCCTTCCTCAACGGCGTTCCAGCGGTGGTGAGAACTGGTTCCACTCAACTTGTAATTTTTTCATCAAAAGTACATGGGTTCGAATCCCACAGCTGCTATCCTGATGCGCTGCTTTGATATTTCATTGATTCTATTTCATTTTAACTAAAACTCAGCACACATTACTTTAAATATTAGCACAAATAAATATTGTCAAAGCAAAAGAAAAAGATAATCTTGAAGAATCCACTGGATATGTCTGGAGTTAAACTCACAATTTCCGCACAAGAAAAATACATAGTATTGCTGTCTTAACAGCTAGCCTATAGCTGTCAACTAAGACACAACAGTGTTTTTTACCTCCATATGTGACTGAACAAAACTGTTTTTGACACGCGGCTTTGAACGCATTTCGAATGTGATAAAACGCCACTTCTTACGCCTGTCTTGGGACAACACAGGACGCTGTAAATTACATGGTACTTTAAAACATGCATAAAAATTGTGCTTTTGATGGCCAAAACGCCATTCTTCACTCTTCTATTCCTGGTGATTTATGATACCTTTCGCTCTTTGATTGTTCGAATGAAAGGAAAACCCCAAAAAATATATGGGGAAAAAGACTGTCGCTGACTACAATGCGAAAGGTGTTAATACGGTAACCACAAACACACAACCAAAGATAGCATAGATCTGCACACACATGCTGCCACCCTCAGAAAAGTCTGGTCCCAAACTGTGCAGCCTGGACCAGACCCCAAAAATGTATACATTTGATATAAAGGAGAGGAACGGAACTGACAGATGAACAAATACACTATAAATTGACTCATATTTTCAATCATAACTTTAGATACAGTGTATTTTGTATTGGGTCATTAACTCAATTCGGAAGAGTTATGGTGGCGCAGTGGTTAGTGCTTCAGCATCAGAGTATGACATGTAGAGTTCAAATCCAGCTCCAATCTTCCTGTGTGGATTTGGCTGCACTTCTGGATCTTCCCATAAATCAATAACTTACTGATATGGTAAAAAGTGGTGTCACTTATGTGTGTATGTGCAATTAAGTGATGTGTCAATCAAAATAAATCCACAATGTAAAACAAATAGTCATTGCCTTAACCTTGGTATCCCATAAGGACATTAAAGAATAACATTAGTTTTAAGGATGTTAAATTAGAAACAAAAACACTATTAAAATGTTTAATATTTACCTGCTATATTTGGATAAGCTTTCCTCAATTTATTTGTGTTTTAGTCATATATAACCTCAAAGTAGACTTAATTTGTTCAAATTTGTATGTTATAATCCTGTTAAATTAGAAACAATAACAATATAAAAATGTTTAATATTTACCTGCCATATTTGGGTTAGCATTACTTCATTTGATTGAATCTTTGTCATGAATAAAATCTAAGTAAACACAGGTTGTTTGAAAAAATATGTTTTAAAATATTTAATCTAATAACCATTAAATGATTTTAATATTTAACTGCAAAAATTGAGTAAGCAGTACTCAGTTGAATTGTTCCTGTAGATTATCCAAGTATGTTTAATGTGTTAAAATCAATATTTTAAATGAAATAAAGAGACACTTGTCCATTTGCAATGTCTAATATTTGGCTGAAAATATTTTGGTTAGAATCAGTCAGATATTGTGAATTATTACAAAATATATTTTTAGATACATGTAACCTTGTTAGAAGCATAAGTTTAAACTATTAATTAATCACTCTTTTATTGTTGCAATGTGTACAGGCTGGCTAAAAGCTGCTTTTTTTAAAGATGGCAATTAAGTATGTAGTATGTTTAAAAAATGTGTAGATTCAACTTTATTATTTTGGATTGTACTGGATGTAAAACTTAAGGCAGTCTTTACCAAATTTAATGCAGGTTATTATAACAATTCATATTTGATGCAAATTGTTACCTCACATTTTTTGGGTAGTTTCAATAGGTTGTTTTTTACATTGTGGCACTTTTTGCCCCAGAGAACTAACATCCATAAATTTGTCTTTTTAAAGGTGAAGCTGTCAGCAGAATGTGTTTTCAGGGAGCAGTTTGAGGAAAACTGGTACAACACCTACTCTTCCAACATTTACCGGCACGGAGATAAAGGGTCCTTTTACTTTGTGGCACTGAATAAAGATGGGACATCTCGTGATGGATCAAGGTCAAGGCGACATCAGAAGTTCACTCACTTCCTGCCAAGGCCGGTAGATCCAGACAGAGTTCCAGAGCTGTACAAAGACCTATTGGGTCAGAGTTGAACCAAAGAAGTGTTGCTCTGGTTCTGAGAAACATGCTTCAATTTGAAAAGGCAAACATACATGCTCCTAATCTCATCTTCCTTTCACAAGAGATGGGAGATCTTGTTGACCTGGACAGCAGAGGATCATGCAATTGCACCACATCAGCACTTCAGTGCTGGAAAGGAGAAGGGAAGGAGAGAATCAGATGGGTCTGGCAGTTTGATGGTTGCAGGAGTCTCCTGTGGTAGAGCACATAAAGAAAGCAAAGACTTGGGCTTCCTTTTTTGCCCTAAATTACGAGCCTATGCAAAAGCCCTGCTGGCCGTTCATCAACATGCAGATTCCCCTTCAATTCTGATTCATCACGCTAACGTGTTTTTGGTCCAGACTCCGTGTTTAATTGGACAGATGTGGACCAGACACAGTAGAATACCCTCTGGGTACTGGGGGCTTTTTACTGCTGTAACTGTAACTGCTGAATTAGTGACTCTTCTATAAGAAGGTATTTTGCTTATCTTGTACAACAGAGGCTGCTAAGACATAACTTCATTTAATGGATCCATTGAAAAGGGGGATTCGCTTAAAAATCAAAGGGCGCACTGGAAAGCAGTCGATGGAAACAAGAATGGATTCTGCTTCAAAATGGGACTTTTCTTCAGTCCACAAGGAGGTCAAGAAGAAGAGCATGTCTACTGGAGTGTCATAAGAACTTTTGTTCTAATATTTAGTGAAGGAATTTAGCTGCTGTCCAAACGATTGCTGTCAAACAAGCATGAAACAGACGTGGACATCTCTGCTAAAGGATTCTATTTTAATTTATCATTTTGTTTCCAACGACAAACAGTGTATTTATTTCATATATTTATTTATTTTGAACATATATTTTTCCAGGTTTGAGATGAATAAAAAAAAACAAAACAAAGCATTTAGTTTTTTTTATAGTTTTCTTACACTTTCATTTTCTTGTGTGACTAAATGAAACCTCACAGGTTTATGTTTACTAAGGAAACACATTTTAAAATAGAGTAGAATAAAACTTTACTGGTCATTTACTGATAGCTCTAATGAAAAGCAGCAGATCATAAAAACATAAAAAATACACTTACAAATATTATTAACACTAATAAGTGTCCAGTGGCTAACTGAGGTGTTGTGGAGTTATATGAATACTTCAGACTTATGAATCCATTTCCTGAGTTTTGATCTTGTCAAGTCAAATTATTAGTTCTCTAAATTTACAAATACAACAACAAAAAGATTTTGGAATCTCGAAAAAATCAAAACTTCCCATAATGAAGAAAATCATCACTGCTGCAATATGTGCATGGACAAAATCAAACGTTATTTATTTGTATAGCACCTTTCATTTTGCTGAAACACAAACATAAAAGCAATCAAAATACACATAAAAAACATAGTGTTTTAAAAACAAATACACACAGAGAAAGTAGAAAACTTTGAACAGAATAAGCACCCCTTCCTGCCCCGGTTCCTCTCTCCATCCACCCAGTTCCCCAATTTAACCCTTGAACAGTAAAACTGAACAGAGACTAAGAAATGCAGTTCTAAGGAAACAGTGTGGCTCAGTACTGCACTGCAGAAACTGTATTATGGGGATCAATTTATTCCAAATACAAGCTCGACCACAGGGCTCATTGCAGCACCGCCCGCCCTGCACAGGGCAGTGCAGAGCACACTCTGCAGAGCAGTATCTCAGCTGCCCCAATGTAAACGGACACCGCAGCAACAGCCCACCCGCAGGCAGAGCCAGTAGAACCCCAGAACAGAGGATCCCCGTAAGAAAGCACTCGAGTAAAAGAATAAAAAAATAAATAAAAAGCATTAGAAAGGATTGAAACATACTATTCAATAATGTGAAAATAATAATAATAAAAACATGGTTAGTATATTCAAAAATAATTACGTTTTTGAATTAACTAAAAAATAAATGAACAAAAATAAAAGAAAATTAAAAAATTACAAAACTAACAATAAAGCCTGATTAAAAAGGTGGGTCTTTAGCCTCTTCTTAAAAATCTCTTTGGTCTCTGTGGCCCTAAGGTTCTCCGGCAGGCTGTTCCGCAGGCGCGGACCGTAGTGGTGGAACGAGACCTCACCATTAGTTTAGGTTCTCACCTTAGGAACAACTAAGAGGCCGGTGCCAGAGGACCTCAGGGACCGTGAGGGTTTGTATCTTAAAAGCAAGTCACTTAAATAAGAAGGCCCAAGACCATTAAAACATTTATAAACCATTAAAAGAACTTTAAAATCAATCCTGAAACCAAAGCAGAGATTTAAAATGGGAGTAATGTGTTCCCGCCCCCTGGTCCTCGTCAGAACTCGTGCCGCTGAGTTCTGTAATAGTTGTAAGTTTGAAAGAGACTTTTTGGTAAACCAGAGAGCAGGGCTTTGCAATAATCTAAACGACTAAAATTAAAAGCATGAATCAGCACCTCTGTGCTGGCAAGAGAGAGGAATGGACGGACTCTGGTAATGTTTTTAAGATGATAAAATCCTGACTTAATGACATTTTTAATATGTGGGATAAAATTCAGAGTCAAAAGGTTTCTCACACAGTGAGCAGGTTTTAAATTCCTGAGTCTAAGTAATATAATCTTTTTCTTATCTTCAGGACCAATA